>DWTW01000997.1:0-13866 GCA_018246275.1 Papilio slateri | reverse complement strand
TCGCTTATTGTCTTAACGGGACATGTGTTCGAGTAACGGAGACGCAAATGCTCGCCCTTAGATTCTGTCGCCAACAACTGGTGATTTGGATGTTTGATCAAAAATTGAGTAGGCAAACAGTTAACTAATCCGTCCGAGCAGAGATCGAGTCCAGTAGATTTTAAACTGCCGTTGGCTGGACATTAATGTTTGAATTGTGTAACAAATTATTACTACCTGTACGCTGATCAGTCTGGTCAATTGATGTTGGAAAATCACCGACTGGAGTATCTGGATCAACTTGAATGGAGGACGTTGCACCTAGAACTGGTCAACAGATCATTTGATGAAATTTGACTGTTAACTTGTAACATTTGCTTTTCCACAAATGATCAACTGTTTCGGCTTGAAGTGACCCTCAAGTAATTGAAAGAGTTCCGTGTAGCTTAATAACTGCACTTCCTGCGGGTACGCTAGGTTACGTACTAGTCGGTATGTCTCGTCGCTGATCTGCTTGAGCAGAATTCCGCTGTTTTCTGCATCTTCTATTTTGTGAATTCTTATAAACTGCGACAATTTTCCTATGTAAATTGCCCACTCGTGGCATTTGTGGTCGAAATTCGGCATATTTCCTAAATACGCCTTTTTTTCTAAAATAAGTAAGGTCTAAAAAAAGGTTCTAAAATAAATAAGTAAGGTCGCCAGTGCGATGTTTGAACGTTAATTGAAACAAACGCCACCAGTAGAACCTCGTAACTGCTTCATCTGACAAATTACATTTGACAGTTCCCCCCATGAAGTTCCCTAATATTTTATTTTTACTATTATTGCAATCACATCATTGTCTATATGGTGAAGGAGTCTGACAAATTATAATACTATGTACACTTAATACACAACAGCGTCTTTGTGACTTCGCAATACAATATCAGTCTCACAATTAATATCACAAATTAACACAGTTAGACTTAACAAACAAATTTCAATAGACAAAACAACAATCAGCCATTTTAAGTTCTTAGTGAGGGTGTGTTCACTGAAAGTTCCAAATTTTTGAATATCCTACAATTGAAAATTTGAGGTATTGTTATAAATTTATTAAGGACTTTAATTATAATATACATGTATCCAAAGTTATAATAACAAGTCATATTATTTATTTTGCAATAAATGCATATTTTTGTTTGATGGATTCTTTCTACCTGACCATTACCTCGAGGTGTTCTAGTGGTAATTTTTATATGCTGGATGTTCTCCGATGCACAATACTCGGCAAAATCATTGCTTATAAAAGCTGCACCTCTATCAGAAATTATTCTTTGCGGATTACCCCATGTGTCATGTGATGCACCTTGAGCATTTCTGGTAAGTGTAAGAATATATGATTATATCATCGATGAAAATTAGTAAAAATCCTTTAGACAATAGCTCTCGGAAAATAGCATTAATAAATCTAGTGAAACAGTTAGGACATATGGCCAAGCCAAATGGTGCTCTCAGGAATTCATATTGCCCCGATTGAATGTTACAAATGAAGAGTTGTTGTGAAGAGTGTTGAATTCAAGAGCTGACAGAGCAAGCTGTGCCACCGGTATGTTGTCCTTCAACACAATAACCATCTCCAACGGTGTTTCCTTAACATGAACAGGATTGTATGTATCAAGCAGATGTTGAGTAGCTTCACGTACATCCAGGGTAGTATGGCTAAATGGCACTCCTACATCTGTAAGTAAACACTTCAATATGTCACCCTCACCCTGAGACAATATGTACTGAACCTCTGTCAAACATTACAGTCACCTTTTCTATAAATGGCTGACCCAGTATCACTTTATTAGGCATAAATTATTTGGAACAATATAACACATATTTAAGCAGTGTCCATCGATAATTATGTCGCTACAAATTTTTCCAAACACACAGACTTTTTGAGATCCTAACCCTGTTAATGCTAATTTTTCTCGAGTATAATATACTTCATTCAACTCAAAAAATAGTTGTTCCGACACTAAATTTAAATCACTGCCTGAATCTATCAAACACTCTGTTTTTACACCACCAATTTCTCATATTTTCATTTATTTTTGTTGTTTAAGCCCTTTGTCTACATTCAACAGATCGCATTGCATGCTCGGCGCCTACGTCGTTGTCATTTGACGTTGACACGGTGTTGCCAACATCACGATTACGAACATTTGCACACATCATCCGTCCGCCTCCGATTCCGACCGATGGTCGATTTTCATTCGTTAGGTTGATAGCACGACCAACTCTCGTGCACTATGGCGCCACGTCTCCAAACTTACCACATTTGAAACACTTGATGTCTCTGGAACATGTAGGTGAAATATGGGCATATTATATATATATACATCCTACGCAATTATAACAGCGCCTCTCCTCACCACAATTCTGTTTTGGAGTCCCTTAGTATTTGAATTAATGTTTTTATGTTGAACTTTTGGTGGCATGGCCTTCATTGAGTCGTTTTTCATCATCCCATATATGGCTAATTTTTCTTTTAATGTCGGATATGTCGTTACACCGTATAAAATTGCTTTTGTTACTCTCGTAGTCTTTAATATTTTTGACGACATATTGGATTGTATCATAGTCAGCCACCTTACCTCTGTTTCCGATAGTATACTCGTAATAATGTACTCGTAAAAACTTTCTTCCTTCTGCCTTTTCCTTCCAGCCAACATCTCGTGCACCTCCTTGGAGGTAGTCGCGTCTGGGAATTCTTTGATTACCGCCGCTTTCAAATCATCACACGTTTTATATTTTTTTTTCAGTCTTAAGCCACATGGCCGCGATGCCAGTGAGGGAACGCCGGGCTATAATTAATGTTTGTACCGGTGTCCATTCGAAAATTTCGGAATTCTCTTCGACATCCTGTGCCATTTAGTTGATGTGTACGTTTTTCCATACCGCTAAATTTCGGGATTATTCCATCGTTGTATGTATTATGTTGTTTATGTAACGCATGTAAAAGGAGATTCATTTCAGCCCCGTCTTATGTTTGACTTGGGTGACTTCAATCCTCATTCCGGAGCTTGGATTCGCACAACGCGAGGAGAACATATCCAAGTATATTTCGTCGGTTTCCAGTTTTGCTGCCCTGAGGATCGAATCTATATTTCAAAGATTTACGAGTTTTTTAAAAATCTGATTTTAAAACAATTTTATTAATAAAGGACACACTGTACGAGTGTACACGATATTCAACGTTTATTTTATATTTATAAATTTTGTTTATTACGTATAACCACACAAGTTAAGGTAATTTTCCAGTATCTGGTATCCCTAAAATGCTATGAACCGAACAAAGTCAAAATTGACAGACAAGCTTGGTGAATGGCAATTGAAGGTTACTATCTATATTGGTTGATTAATACTATTTATTACGTGATAAAAAATAACAAATTTGAACATTATTTTTATTGTTGTGGCACCATATATATATATATATCAATAATACGCTTCTACTCCACTTGTCAATCACTACAAATAAATCATTACTTTAATTGTCAATCGTACCTACGAATGAGAGGTTATATTTTCTGATTTCCGCTCACTGCGGCTTTTGCAGTCTAATAAATAACATATCACCATGTTTTTAATAACATGTGGTATTCAATAATCAAATTCGAATACAGAAATTAGTGTTAAACGAGCAAAATCCACAAATAATTACAAAGCTTATAAAAGAACTGACGCTGTTGGTAACAAACTTTGATTGTGACCAACAAAAAAAAAACTACGACCAAGGCTAAAACTACGAAAAAGGCCAAAAAGTTAACTGCCGTTTTTTTCATTTCTAGCAGACTTAGTATATTCCGATCTCGTTTATTCGCGTGACGTTCTTTTGCTTGACAAATCCAGTTAATGCTTGATCCTAGTACCGGAGTGCATAGCACCCGGCAAACTTCTTGAACAAAAAGCGGCGTAGTGGGGGAAAGTTCACGCATGTACACTTTCAGACAAAATAATTGACATATTTTAAGTATTTGTTTTAATTGGGAATGTTAAAAAAATATAACAGACATGCATAAAACTTTTATTGCTTTTGTATTTTTACGACAATACATATCAAGTTAATAATTTTTGATAAAAACCCACGTAACATTTATTTCATACCTATCTTGATAAAAATGACACTCCTTCCATCAAACCAAATCGAATACAAGCTGAACTCGTGCTCGGGGTTGGTTCGTATTGTTACATTACGAAAAAAAAATACTTAGAAAACTTCGGGATACTGCCTGTTGTCCACCATACGTTACAGAGAGTAAGCATTATAAAATTAATTGAAACGACAATGACGACTGCAGAAACACTGCTATTGCTCATATATTCTAAATAAATGCTTACCAGGCCTCATCTCGACGAAAAATTATTGAAAACTAATAATTTTTTTCATTGTTTTTCTTTTTATACATTTTTTATAATATTTTTTGCGTTGACTTGATTCATGTCCTTGTCGTCATAACATTTTCTCTTTCCATTTATTAATCTTTGCAATAATTGAATAGAAAAAAATCTAATCAATAAATTTACTAAGTAATCAATGAAATTTTCGCTGTGTTCAGGGCAATTTAAAAAATCTAATTTTATAAACGTTATTATATAAGTTTTTATCAGTTATTTTATATTGTTAATTTCCCTTTTTTTTAATCGTATAGGTGAAGTCTTGCACTGCTGACATGAAATTTTGAATTGAATAATTAAGACTGCAAAGCCACTGGCGATCTGTATATTCTCTATAAATTATATTTTCAAGAGCTCTTCAACTTTTAAATACTTTTTTTGGGCATTTTTAACTAAATACCCTGTAACGTACTGTAAGGGTGCCATTATATGCGGGTCAGTTTTTACTTACATCCTCAATGGTTATATTGAGGACTCCGGCCAAATTGGAGTACGCAGTTGGAGCGGCTTTGCAGTCGTCTGTGTCGATGTGGGCATAATTTTTTTTAAAAATTATCCTTTTCACAATTTACTCCAATGGGGGCATGGACACTTGTTATGTTGTTTATAAGAATACTTGTAAAAGTATTTTAAAAATTTTGACGTGTAGGGTTTGTGTTGCGGCACCCATGATTACTTTCGGCCCCAAAAAAGTTTTCCATGGTGCCTCATCCATACCGAAGTGATATTAAAATCATAAGAAGTAATTATGTATTAAGTAGTTATGGAGGGAATGGACATGTGCTTTTTTCCCTGAAATTGTATTAATGAATTTCTTTTAACATTTTTTAGCCTCTACCCTTTTTCTATGGTGTACAGACGTTGGAATGACTGGCCCAAGAAGTGGCTTTGCTATTTTTTTTTGTGGGGTTTGTTTTGCGGCACCCAGTTGGGTCTTCACGCGCAAACCTATAGGTCCGCGGTGGAGCAGTGTCGGGGCGTAGCCCCATGACTGCGGTTTCGTTCGCCGTTGGTTGCTACCAACGGGGCATTGGGTTGCACTTTTGCGTGCTGGGTTTCCTTATAGTCTTCTCCGTGCGGACCGGCCAGCGGGGTGAGACCCCGTTCGGGTAGGCTTCGCTAGCTTTACCAGCGGACGGAGGGCACGTGAGTTAAAAAAAATATTCCGTTGGTTTGGAGAGCTCTCTTGCGAGAGCTCTACCCTCCGGAGGTCGGATGTATTGTGGCGCGATGTCTTGCAGGTGTACATGTGAGGACGAGTCTGCACGTTCGAACAGATTTGTTGCGAGGCCTCTTATGAACTCGTCCAGATTTTCTTGTTTGAGGTCTCTTTGTATGGTGGAGTTCCTTACGCACCAGGGAGCGCCGACCACGGTGCGTAAGGCTTTATTCTCCTGCTTTTGCAGCAGGGCATACCAGGCCGGGGCAGCATACGTCAATCTGGGTCTGATGTAGATCTTCTAGATCCCCAGTTTTTGTCTAGATGTTAAGGACTTTGACGCGAGCACCGGTCGCAGAGCTCTCCTGCGACCGGCAGATTATGTGCTGTTGACGATCTGTTTTACACGTTTCTTCATGTTCAGCTTCCGGTCTATGGTAACTCCTAGGTATTTGGCTTCTCTCTGCCATTCAATGGTTTCTTCTTTAAGCTTTGGTTTGTTAGGTAATTTCCGTTTGTTGCTAACGTAGATTGCCTGTGTCTTCTTTACGTCGACCGACAATCTCCAGTTCGCGAGCCATTGTGGTAGGGCGTCTAGGTTTCTTTACATTCTTCTGCTGGCCATGTTCGCGTTGTACGGCGCAGTTAGGTATGCTGCGTCGTCAGCGTACAGGGCCAGTATTGATGCGGCGTCGAGGGGGGTCTTAGTTAAAGTGCCTCATCCATACTGAAGTGATATTAAAATCAAATGTTGTAATTTTTTTAGTAACTATTGGATTCCATCGAGTGTCCATGCCCAGTTATGGAGGGTATGAACAATTAATGAATTTAATTTCTTTTAACATTTTTTAGCCTCTACCCTTTTTCTATGGTGCACAGACGTTGGAGTGACTGGTCCAAGAAGTGGCTTTGCTAATTTATCTATTTATTTTTCTTGTAATAACTGCCATTATGGGAGTCAAACAACATGCATACGTCTTAGAACATTCCTTGGGTATGATTACTTTATCTAAAAAAAAGTGAGTTTTTTTTTGATGATATAATAAATCTCTCCATTTCCACGTCAACAAGGGTATTGTTTTTGAAATATTTGTCTTCCACATTTTTTACATGCTCGCATTGTATGCGCCAGTAATTAACACTGGCAAAAGCAGCTTTTGTTAACTGAATTATTTGTTTCGGATTCTGAGCAACATTTGTTTGGATAGACGTTTGGGGTAGTCTCATTGCCGTGTCTCTCGTAGGTTCTTTTAGTATTCGACTTAGGTGTATCACGATGCTAGCCGATGCTACAGTAGACACGGATATTTACTTCAGCGCATCTTTATCGGACAATGAAATCCGTTTCGACTGCGCCAGTTATATTTAGAGACTTGGCGGAGGAGTTTTTTAAAAAAAAAACTGAGACTAGTGTCTCCTACGACAGACAAGAGAGAACTAATTATATTTTTAAACCTATTACCATTATTTATGATTCATAATTACTAAATAATTGTCTACTTTAATCATAACTAATGTCTTGGTGTTCTGATAACATCATCACAGTTTTTCGGTATTGATCACTTTCCCTACGTTACGACAAGATAATTGCCATTAAAATGTTTTCCCAATTTTTAATTTTAAATTGGTTGTATGGTCAATGTGTGTTTTAATTTAATCTGTAATCTAATCGAATCATGCCGAATGTGTTTTCAAAGAAATGTTTAAGTATTTTGAAATATGTAGGGTATACATATTTCAAAATATGTATACCATACGCAATATGTATAAGATGATTTTTTTAAATAAAACCATGAGATGTATTATTCGTTTTTTTTTTTTATTTATAACCTTACAATCAGTCTTCATTGTTAACTGTAAACGAATACACTTTTCACAATTTGAAGGGTTTTATAATTGGGTATTCAAAATTTGAATACTTTGAATGGTCACTTCACATCTTTACACTACTCTTTAATGTATGATGGATGAATTTTAATGTTGATGACATTATATTATACAAAAATATAGTATTATTTAATTGGGTGCGTGTTGATACTATCTGACAACGGGAAAGGGAAGACGATTTTAGCATAGGAAAAATAATAACAATACCATAAAAGTTTCCTCTCCTAAATAATTCTAGTAATTTTTTTAAAGAATTAAATAATAACGAGCTTTCAAACGTGACCAGAGACATCATTCCACAATTGGGTTAGACTGGCATGTTGTGCGAAACCCTACCGGTTGTGGCTAACCTTTAATTGGTATGGATGGATTTAAATATGTGTCATGTTGCGTTGTGCCAAAGTAATATACTTAATGTTGTAAATCATTTATATTCGAAGGCTTGTGTAAGTCATGTTAGTAAAATAACTGTCATTAATATAAAGCACTAAATTAAACAAGATTGCTGCGCTCTTGATTAACTCATTGACCGGATTTTTTTATGGAAGAAGGCGGCAAACAAGCAAATGTCTCACACGGTGTTCAGTGTCCTAACCTACGCAAGACTTCCGCAATAACTGAGTTGGAAATGTTTTGCCAGTATTTCTGTTGGACAGAGGATGATACTATACGAGGACGATAATATAAGAAAAAAGACTGGAAGGGAAATATGCCTCTGGAAATATTATTCATCGCCAAACTTAATGTTCTGCGCGAGTTTGATGGCACCGGAGCAATTAATGGTGACGGTGGAGCGACGCATGTAGGCCTTCCAGGCGTCGGAGCCGCACTCGCGGCCTCCGCCCGTCGCCTTTTCGCCGCCGAACGCGCCGCCCACCTCCGCGCCGTTCGTCGGGATGTTCACGTTCACGATGCCGCAGTCAGACCCGTGCGGACCAATCCACTGAGAACACAATTATATGTTAATTTTATGCTAACTTTAATGCCCGGCATCACCATGTTACGTTTCTATATCGCACGCAAATAATAAATATAGCTCAATACGTACCGGCATTACTACGGTTAGCCACTAATGTTGATCCGAACGAAAATTTCGCTGGATGACCCAATGAGGCGATTTGAAAATTATCAGAAAATTTCATTAACTTGGAACAAGCCGTTTTAAAGGTCATGGGGAACATTTGTTATATATAACACCTTTATTTTTATATATACTGATTGATCTTATATACATCGATAATTGCGTAATCGATAATTGCTAGTCAGTATCACGACCTCACAAAAAACAGGCGTTGGGTGGAGGTACTTTATGCCTCTGTGCCTCTAATTACTAAGAAAGGCCCAAACCTTGTGTTTCGACAATTACAACTAAGATTATACCTTAAACACGTTGCCCAAATTCTCAGTGAACAAACTCGAAGACAGGCCCTGATCGACTTCGTTATTGTATTTGATGCCGGTGTCGAGGTCGGGGATCTCGATGCAGTAGACGATGGGCGCGAAGCACTCGGTCTTCACCAGCGGCGAGTCGTGCGGCAGCCCCGTTATGATGGTCGGCTCCACGAAAAATCCTTCACGTTCTATGACCTGAAAAATGTATAGAATTTCTTGAAATCCGAGATTAAATACTGGACCAGCAATCAGAAATTACATTCTTTATAAAGTTTACAGTTTAAATAAGTATATGTTCCATAAAGTAGTACAAGCGAAAAAATTGTCAATGGAAGATGGAACCGCCGAGCTCCCGACACAAAACCTATCACTAACCTATTTACTACTATCCACTAAAAATACATTAAATGCATTATGATTTACTAGTCGATGCACGGCGGTGTAACCCATCCATTAAAAAAATATCCTGTGCAACGAATAGGAATGTAAGGCCAAACAAGCAAACTGCCCACGTCTACCCTAAAATCCGTCCCTTTCCTCCGTTATCTTATTTCGCCACAAAAATAAGATGATTCATATTAAATTAGAGACTAATAAATTTCGATATTACTCATCGGTACCCACCTTGCCACCGAACTCGATCTTGCCCCCTTGCTTGAGGGCCTCAGCGACTGTCTTCTTGTAAGCCTCCACCGCCGCCGCCGTGTGCAGCGGTCCTATCAATGAACTTGAATCCAAGGGATCGCCGATTTTGCTCACAACCCCAGCGAAAGATTTCGCTAGTTTTGACACCACTTCTTTGTATACCTAAAAGTAGAGAAATAAATCAATTAAAATCAAATATTGGACGCTTATTTATTCAGCCATTACCACTATCACTACTTCCTGAGACAATTTATTCATTTACACATTTACATTTATTATTAATTAATATTGGACACTTTTTATTTAGCTATTACCACTATAACTACTTCCTAAGACACAAATGTTAAGGAGAGTTGGTTCTGCTCAATAATACGAGAAACGGATGCTCCTTTTATTAACTCTTAGGTATTTGAACCTTTGACTAACTATTGTAAACCAGGCGCCGTACTAGTAAGAAGAAATAGTGGAAAATTGCAGTATGCAATTAACATGTGATTTCCTAGTATTCTTTGGAAAAAAAAAACCTGTGTCTATGTTTGTGGCATATTTTAATTTGCATACTTTCTTGTGTATAAACATTCGTCGTGTTGTGGTGCAGCGCTGGCCTGCGGTGCCGGCGCACGCGAATAGTGCCGCCGACACCAGCAGCTCGAGGTTGGCGTCCTCGTTCACAACGATCGCGTTGTTGCCGCCCAGCTCCAAAAGATGGCGTCCGAAACGCTTTTGAACTTCCACGCCCACCTGTAATGGAATATTTTTTGGTAGTTATAGCTTCTGATATTGTTTGCGTAAAATAGGCATCTGCAGATATACCGGGTGTTTGTGACGAGGGTCGCACTCCGCGTTTAGACTAAACTTTCTTAAGAGTTACTTAGGTCGAGGGGTGCCTCGACTCGGGCCGTTACTTTGTATATTATGTTACCATATTGAAAGATGGCTCTGGCAACATACCGGGACATATATTCAGGTAGATCTATTTTAGTTTTAATGTATTTTAAGAATTATAAAGATTACCCTTACTTTATAAAAACAGATGTCGTGTCTTAATGTACACGACAAATATAAAAAGATTCACTTTTATTACAAAAACAAGCTTTAAAAGCAAACCCTGCGCGACTTCTATGACTCATTTGACTTAACTTGTGTGGTTGAGACCCCATCTGTATTGAAATCACAAAATATTAAACGAATGTTTTTATACTTACTTGTTGACCAACTGCAGTACTGCCGGTAAAGGAGACGAGTTTCATTCTCGGGTCCTGCACCAACAGCTGGCCGATGTCCTTCCCGCCCACGCACAGCGCGGCCACGGCGCCGGGGATGTCGTTCTTCTGGAGCACACTTTCCACTATCTTAGTGACCGCCACGGCGACCAAGGGCGTCGTTTCAGATGGCTTCCACACGCTGGTATCGCCGCAAATCTAAAAATGATTAAAACAATATTAAGCAAAATAGTCTGAGTTTCTAATAATACGCCTTTAAAATATTTTAACTTTTCACTGAAAAAGATGATAAGATTATTTGTAATACTTAAAAGCAATTTATATACTTTAACCTCTGTTTAATAATCAGACTTCGAAAGTGTGAAATTACTATCGTTAAGGTCGTCGTAATATATGTATGTAAAGACCCAGTATCGTAGAATTGTTAAAGAGTTAACACAATCAATAGGCACATTTATTTTAATTTATTTCTATCTTGCGTCTAATTACTGAAGCCACAAAATTTAAGACTTCACGCCACCTTTTACCACGATGGCAATATCACCTCCGCGTGGTCCATCCACGAGTTCCGATGAATATGTCCGACTCGCTATTTTTAATGTTAAAAACTTGAACATTGAATTGTTAATTATTTGTAAAATACGCATACCTATATACCATATATACAAAACATTTTTTATTAGGATGAGGGGGCAAACGAGCAGTGGGTCGTCTGGTATTAAGTTGGCACCGACGTCCATGAACATTCACAACAGAGGAGGATAAAGGAACTGGAGATGTGTTACCAGCCTACAACATCCAAAAAAAATTACGAAAGATAAACCTAAAATAAATGAATTATTGAGTCCTAGGTCTCGGGGATATCTACTAAACTATTATAAACGGAACTGTTCTTGCGCTGCGTATTGTGATAATATACAATTATTAGAGACTCTATAACTAATCGTAATAATTGTGTAACGAGTGCGATTAAATAACACTATCAGAGCTTTGTATTTATCAAGAGATATGCAACATTTAATTAGGTTAGAGTATGTATACACACTGAAGGGACAATGTTATGAAAATGCGAACATATTACATAAATTAACAAGAATACTAAGAACAAAATATACATCTTACCGTGAGTACACACTGTTGAAAACATCACATAAAACATTTTGTTATCTCATTTGAGATGACATGTTTTATGTGAATGTTTTCAGCAGTGTGAACTGACGGCTACGAGTTTACATTTACAAATGTATCAATAGTGTGTTGGTGACCTCTATGTCACATAAATACGCAAGAGGACGCCAGTATTCATTTTGTTGTTGTCGCTTTTTCAATCGCAGTACGAGTAAAAGTTGGACGTATTACATTATATGGGATCTGGCAATGCAGATAAAAGATTCATATTTAGATCTAAAACTTTACCAATTTAAAATATTACCATAGCAATAGCGCTGTTCCATCCGAACACAGCGATTGGGAAATTGAACGCAGTGATGATCCCGATAGCGCCAAGGGGGTTCCACTTCTCGATGAGCATGTGTCCCGGGCGCTCCGACGGGAACACGGTCCCGGGCAACGACCGCGACAGACCCAGCGCCAGGTCGCACACGTGGATATACTCCACCACCTCTCCCACAGCCTCGGGAAGAATTTTTCCTAATGAAAATAACACAAATTTATTTTTAACTATTGCATCATTTGATAATGTCTCTGTAAATATTATTCTTAGCAAATCGTATCATAAAACTGATATTGTGTTATTTGCATTATTATGATTGCAGCGTTTTACGTAAAATATAAAAAAAAATCTCTTAACACTGTACTAATTTAAGTCAAAATATAGTGTAGTGTGCTTTCAGTGAACGTGTTTTAACAGTGGTAAAGCCAAGTACAACAACATTTGTTGCACGAATGGGTCGGCTCGACCGGTGAAATACCACAAACTTACAGAAGACAGGCGGGAAGTTGAAATATTCTGCGTTACGTATGATGAGTGAGGTGCCGGAGGCTCAATTTCGGAAGTCTTCCCTTTCCCATCCTTCCCTAATACGGATACGATGGGAAGGGGAAGAAGATTAAATAGTGAAGGAGATAGGAAAAGGAAATATCCTTTTTCCAGTCCGTTAAAGGTAAGCAACTCAGCGACTCATTTGCTTCTTGCGGATGCTTATGGTCAGCGATCACTAAACATCAGGTGAACCGCTTGCTCGTTTGCCCCCCTTTTCCATTAAAGAAAAAGTGCTCATTGCAAAACTTAATACCCTCATCACCTAAGTGCTTTAGAGTAAAAAATCGGTATCTTCCGGTATTATGGTGGATATATTTGAAAAGATTTCTTTTGGTACCAAAAAAAACCTGACCTAATGGAATAAAAATTATTACGCTAGTACAATGTTGTTAAGAAATATTTGTCAGAAATTAGCAATGTTACGGAAGTTCATTTAACCGATAAGCTTTATATCGCAAGATAATGACAATTTGCTATCTAATAATTCAGTTGGTGGTACATATGGAAGTAATATAAAGACCACAATTACACATTTAAATTAAGCAGTAATGCAAGGGGAGTGTTTGTCTACAAATTGTAATCCATACAAAGGTTATAATGAACTTATGTAAAAGTGGGATGTATGCTCATTTAATTTAACTTTACCCATTTCCAAGGAGACTAACTGTCCCAGTGGCTGTAGTTTCTCCCTCAACGCATCGCCGATTTGTCTAACGATCTCTCCCCTGGCGGGCGCGGGCAGGTCGGCCCAGGAGTGCCAGGCGTCGTGCGAGGCGGCTGCACATGCCTCGTAATCCGAGGCACTGGCTGCCTGCACCTCGGCTATCACTTTGCCGTTAGCCGGACTAATCGACTGGATTACCTGATTATAGACATTAACAAAGTGGGCTCGGAATTCGTCTATGTGCTGAAACTATGTGGTTACTATGGCGAATGAAATTAGCTACGTGGTAATTTCGTTCGCCATTCGCGTTTCATTACTCTATTTCCATATATGAAGCGAGTTGAACCTTGACCTAAAGTTCAATAATTTACCCGCCATATGATATCTAGGTTCTTTTTAACCGACTTCAAAAAGGAGGAGGTTATCAATTCGTCTTTATTTTTTTTTTTTTTTTTTTGTGTTTGTTACCTCAGAACTCCGCTCC
>DWTW01000996.1:0-13867 GCA_018246275.1 Papilio slateri | reverse complement strand
CGTGCGGTGCATGATGTCGATTATTGTAAATCCTTTATTGAGCAATATTGGTAAAAGAAAAGTAATTATAAAAATATCTTGAAAACACCCCACTCTATTTTACTATAAAATGTTTATTTAATCACTCTATTAATTTTTCAAACTTACTGAAAATTATTTATTATTTCATTTTATACTACTACTACTAGGTGGCGTTATTCTCAATCTTAAAATGAAATTATTTCTTCTTATCCTAATAGGACCTGATCCTGATCAGGACTAAAACAAAGTTAAAAATTATTGTCATCGTCTTTTATACGACTGCAAATTTTCAAGTTTTGTTCCTCTACGTAGTAGAGTGATAAATAGAATAAACTAATTTAATAGTTCTTATTACAAACGCCATCGCCAGAATATGCGTGTCTCTAACAATATCATACGTGCGTACGGCAAAGGAACAAGTTGACCTCAGTATTCCTGTCCAGTTATGACGTGGACACGAGACCACATCACCGTTAACACGAGGACCTACGGTCAAGAGTTAGTTTATTCATTATAAAATAAAACGGTATAAACAAAGCTCACTTTTATCTTTATTACAAACTAGCGACCCGCCCCAGCATCGCTTCGTTATTGTGGGTTATCCCTAAGAGATAGACATATACCATCGCGAACTTTTTTGTAGACCTTAAGGTGTATAATGCTGTAGTACATTTTTTTTTATCTATCTCGTACGGTTCAGCCAGCGTTTAGAATGTAAGCGCAAAAAAATGTGTTTATTTACGACATCACATTAGAAACCTCTAAAACGATTAGTGTTTCTCTACTATATTATACATGTATTATACTTATAAAAGAGGAAGCTCTTGACACCCTATCTATTTAAAAAAAACTGCATCAAAATCCGTTGCGTAGTTTTAAAGATTTAAGCATACATAGGGACAGACAGACAGGGAAGCGACTTTGTTTTATACTATGTAGTGATTAAGTTGTTCGAATCTACTATTGACTATCCACAAATAATAAGATGAAAGGTAAATAGAGAATGTTTATATCAATGTTTGCTTTTGAGATTATTTGATATTTGCGATGTATGATACACATTTGAGTTTGTTTATATAATTCTTTTGTATGTGTATGTCACTGAACTTCTCGTAAACGGTAGGACCATGACGACAAAAAAATACGAGTGCTTTAATGGATTGTTGGATGGCTTAGATTCTCCAACAATTTGATTTTTTAAGATTTTAAGTCTAATTTAAAAAAAAAATGTGGATATTTGAATATCGAAATTTATGGAAACGTTTGCAGACCTAGCTAATAGCAGGCAAGCCAACATTTGAGAAAGAAAAAGTCTGACGTCTCTATAGTAGTATTTTAAACAGGCTATACACACTCGTAAATATATACACATTACAAACACATGCATGCAAAAAATAATCGATTAAGCTGCGTTTAAAACACACGCGAAGTTCCCCTTACGTAAAGTACCTACTACTGCTAGGTGGCGTTATTCTCAATCATGAAATAAAATTATTTTTTCTTATCGTAATAGTCCTGATCAGGACTAAAACAAAGTAAAAATATATTGTCATCAGTCCTTTATGTGACTGGAAACTTTCAAGTCCTACGGACGTTTACAAGTTAGTGAAAATTACATCGTAAGATTCCGTTACACAGATACGAGTACTTAGATACAGACCAAGCTGATAAAAACGAGTTCAAAAACCACTTTATTCGTCGTATTCACGCAGTGAGTATAGGGTTAATATTTTTATTTACTAATTTTTACAATTCATTTCTTTTTTGCCCGACTTATAGGAGGGTTATGTTTTTCGCGGGTTTGTATCTATGTATGTAGGTGTATCAATGTATGTAAGTCCGTTCCTCTGGCCTAAGTGGCTTGACCAACTTGGAAGAGTGAGGTGTCATTAGATTCGTATTCTTCCCCGGAGTGTCTTATGGGACAGTCAGTCGGGCTTAATGGCTTTTTTTATAATTAAAGTACTATAGTATTTTTATTTTAAAATCCTTTTTTTTGTCATATAAATTCCCAAAACCCAAATGGAACATTTCGTCGTCAAAACAACACCAAGTTTTTTGGTCCCATTATGCACTGGAGTTGATTTTAGTGAGTCAGTCGTCATCTCAGTGATAAAACCTACGCTATTTCACTGTACATAACTTTTTATAAAGCCTTTATCGCCTTTAGTAAACCTAAGCGTTCACGTGCAGTAGCGAAATTGCGAAAAAACTGTCAGTTGTATGGGAGCGTTTCGCATATTCTATGTCTCGCTTAGACTATAACGAGTTTATATAGTCGTGTCCTTTTTCAATATTGTTTCGCACTTAACTGCGAAATTGTTGTTACACCAACGCAAGCGATTGCTTCCGATAGCCTTCACCTAATGTTAAGTGTTCGCTACCCATACGCATCCGTAACAAGCAAAGAAGTTGCAGATGCGTTGCCTACCTTTTAATGGGGACAGATAGGAAGAAGAATATTTCCTTTTCCTATCCATCCCCTCCCTATCCAATCCTCTTCACCTTCCTATCTTATCCTTATTACGAGTAGGAAGAAATGGGAAAGGGAAGAGGACTAAAATTGAGTCACCGGCACTTCACTTATAATATGGAACGCAGAATACTTTTACTTCACGCCTATCTTCTGCGAGGTCGTATCACCGATCGAGCCGGCCCATTCGTGCAACAGATGTATTGTATATTCTATATATTGTATATTTATTGATCTTTGTCGTTTTTAATGAAACTCTTTCAATGCTTTGATATTATTTTGACATATAATTACAAACTCTGTAATGCCACGCGACACGACACCAAAAATGATCAAGTAGTTTTGTAGCCTACGTTGCCGCCACAATGACTCGTCCGTTAAGTATTGTCGCCACGTGTCGCAAAGTATCGCGCCACGTCGCGTCGCGTTCTGTCGCTCGCCTGGGTCAACGGGTCACCAATACTTTCGAGATACAGAAATTTACAATAATATTCGGAGACAAGCTTAAAAGAGAGTTAGGAAAAAATACTATATATTTTTGTGTTTCGTAAAACGGGTTTTGTTGGGATTGGCACTTAAACCCGTAAAAAAGAAATGCCACTCGCTTATTTCGGTCCACGTAAAAATCAGACCTTTCTTATTTCCTTCGCGCGTCAATTTCGAATTAATATTAGCCTAGTTACCGAACTACTTGGGAACTTATCGGTCCATTCCAAGCCATAATGGTTTATAACATATCTCCATTTGTTGTTTATTTCTTCTCAGCCAATTATATTTCACTTCTTCTTATTTTTGTATGTTTCCCTTTCCTAGAATAATCTACATCAAATAACGTACAACTTTTCTGTTATTATCTTTTGTTTAAGACATAATTAACCAGAAGCAAACTTGTCTAAGCTCATCCAATTAATATTATATGACAGTTAAAACCTAATGAAGCATACTTCCACGAAAGCATTTTCTTTCTACGAAGCTTATCTTTTGTTTATTTTGTATAACTGGTTAGAAATAGCTTCTATTTTTAATTTGGAACATAGAGTTATAAGGTTAGCAGGCCATATATTTTTAAACTATATTAGAATTACTTAATTTATAGAAGTTTACTTGTCCCTTTAAATATTTTAATAAGCTACAAATAAACTGTGATTTTAAAAGAAAAACATTTTATTGTGATGTAATAAAATGATTCTGTTCTGTCACCCACTAAAACACTTTGGTCAATTGTGCGTATAGAAAGTTAGATGTATTCCCAGTAGATATTAAAACCCCAGTACATTTATTGGTAAACATTGGGTCGGACTTCCTACACTAGACTGTTTACTGTTGTACGGATGGAGTTGACGTTTATCAGCGTTCCCGCGCCGGCCGGATAATCCACAGAGCATATAATTGCAATTTCCCGCGCTCCGGGCTGACACCGCCCCTTCACTACAATACAGAATACGGACACATACTCTATACTATCATTGTGGTTGTTTTATTGCACCTATAATATTGTGATATTATTATTTATAAAATAATATTGTGTACCTATAAATTCAAAATAATTAATAAAATAGTTTAACTCCTCTCTCTATATTTATATTGTATAACCCGATTTGTTGCACAAAAACCTGAGAACAAAAGCACAATGATGTAACATTGCCGTATCTATCCGTGATTTTGTGTTTGTACACTAGGGCGATGAACGGGCTACTTCCTGCTTGAAGAGGTAAAAGAGAGGTATATAAAGTCCAGACAAAACTCAGAAGTATAAGCTTGAGCTGATGAGTGAGGTATCGGAGCCCCAACCCGTCCTCCTATTATTATTTTTCTTTTGTACTTCCCTCCTATTTTATCTCTCCTCTCTCCTAACCATAGGCTGGCAACACATTTGCTTTGCTTCTGATATCTGTGGACATTGATAGCTAGCGGTAGTCATTTAATATCTGGTCGCGAGAGTGTTATTAGTATATTGTTTTTGTTTTCCTCATATATATTTATATTACATTTTTATTAATAATATCAGGTAAAAAATATGATAAAACAAAGAAAACGTATCTCATACTTAACCCGATTCCGCTACACCATTTCAACTGGCCGTTGAGCATTCTCGGTGCTCATGCACTGGAGATGTACGAGTACGTAGGTACAGATAGCAGCAATCTGCATTGTTGTCAATTTGCACATTTCTCTAGTGTACTACTAGCTCAAGACTAAATTGGAGAAAGCATTTACAAATATAAACTATACAAGAACCTATATATCCCCCGGTAACCGGACATTTTTCCTGGATGAAAAGTATCCTATCTGTTATTCGAGACTATGTTTTATATCTGTGCCAAATTTCAATAAGATGCGTGGAACCGTTGCGCAGTTATCGTGTAAATATCTAAAGACAAAAACAAACGTATCCCACGGGAACCGTAAATAATTACTGAAGGAAGGGAAGCCTATGCGTTCTTCCAGACATGTTCTACATCTATGCCAAATTTCATCAAGATCCGTCCAGCCGTTCGGGAGATACCTTCTAACAAACATCCATCCATCCATCCATCCATCTAAACTTTCGCATTTATAATATTAGTTAGATATATTTTTCATTGCAATATTATTTTTATGCCAAAGTTATAACAGTCCATGATTACAAACGCTTATAATTTTAAGTGTGGGTAGGACTTTGAGAACTCAAGTATTTAAATACGTTAATTTAGACGTCTCTCTTTAGCCGTCTATACAGTTGGGAGAGTGTTCTCCTTTGCAGTAGGTATCTCTACTATGTGACTCACACCCATTGATCCCTAACATAACCCAACTAACAATCATTGCCGAAAGGGCGTTGGCGTCTTTAATTTAATCTGTAATATCCTGGATATTAAAAAAAAGTGTAATATCCTTAGTACTGATAAATGATTGCTGTTAAATAAGTATTCTGTCGTTTGGTAAAATTAAAAAAGACAATTCTCAATAACATGTATGACATCTTAAGCGCCAATGGCTTAATGATCAAGAGTAAGCAGTAGGAAAGTGGGTTCATTTATCCTTTTTGTCATTATTTTTTAAGATTAGCACATTTTGTAGAGATATTAAATCTCTACAGAATTCGTAATATTTTATCTAAAAAAAATCAATATGATAATAAACGCATCTGATTTTCCTTTGTGAGTAGCCATTGTTAATTGACTTATTGTCAGAGCTATGTCCGTCAACTATTGTTGTATTTTAGAGCTGTCTAGTTATTTCGTCTGTTAGTATAGCTATTTCGTGCATTATATGTATAATAACGGGCTCATCATCATCCATGCATAACATCCTATTCTGTGAATCATGTGTCAAATTGCTAAAATTACCTGTAGACGTTTTCTAATAACATGGAGGTAAATACGGTATGTATTTACCTTACTTTTTACAAGACGAATTTATTTTGCACAATGGAGTGGCCATTGTGCAAAATAAATTCGTCTTGTTAATCTCTCATCATTCATCCTTTCAACATGCCCGAACCACCGAAGCATACCTTTCTCAATTCTATTCACAACATCCACTTTAAACTCGTACCCCAGTTCGACTTCTTTACCGTTAACACTTATTTCAATTACTGTCTTACTACGTTCTCGGATTACTTCGGATGATTCAAAAACCATTACTTTTTCTTGTCTATCTTCATACCTTTGCCTTCCAATGAATCAACTTACTGTCTAGACAGAAATAATAATCTTTCATCTTCTAAACGACCTTGTTAGGTTCCAAAAGGCCGACAGGAACTTAAAAAAACAATTGTAAATCGAAAACTTTACATAAATTTTGCAACAGCTAAAAGTGGAAACTTTACAACTCCCAGCAAGGCCTAGTCTCCCTAAACTCTAGCAAATAAATTACATGCATAAGTATTTTGTAAAATATTTATTTATTATATAAACTTAACAACTGCAGTCCTTATGATTTTAAAATAGGTCTTAATATACATTTATCTTGTGAATCAATAAATTGTACCGTGTTGCGATATACCAATAAGGAGATTCTAGTAATAAAGTACCAAAGTACCAAAATTCAAAGTCCTGCGTGGCAACGTTAAATGCGTTGCTACGCTACTGTATATAACTACATAGTTTAATAGGTCACAAACTTGACCGGGTTAGCCCTCTGTAGGCTTTAACTACAGTAGTTTAAGTCATAAGCACACAATCAGACTAAAAGGCAAGATAGTGAGTTTGAATATAACGTAAAAAGTGCAGTTTTTACTATAAATTAATATGCGCTCACGCCTGTAATCTAGAGGGGTAGGCAGAGATCAAGGATTTCCATTTGGCGCGATCCTGGCACACCTCTCTCGCTTCATCTACATCCATACATCTATGCATACATGCTTGTCGGTTACGGGTACTCCTTATATAGCCTTTCCTTAGTATGATACCAATTAATTAAAGAAATCATTGGATTTCAGTAACAAGTTATCAACAAATCTGCTGCATGTATTGTTAATAATTTTTTTGCCTTTTTTAAAGAGATAGGGCCATATTCCATCGTATTTATCTCCGTATCGTCGTAAATTAATAATATTTTTGAATGTTTTTTTTGCAAAAATCATCGACATTTCTTTCACTTCGAAAACTTTTATATCATATCAAATCAAAATAACAAGATTAATTTTAACTGAATACTTCACCTTGGAAGCCTACTACGCCTTCACCTAGCCTACTTCCAGCAGTGGACGACTATTGGACGACGACGACGATTTCACCTTGGTAGGTTCATATTATAATATAAATTCATATTTTACTGGGACGTTAAAGTTTCTTTCGTAATTGCCAATTATTACAAAACTGCCCAACAATCATTTAGTAGTTAAGAGTCGTCCATTAGAGGTGATAATTGAGGCGTTTAAATTCTTGAACACTGGTGTTATAAGATTGCATAATCGCCTTTAAAAGTACATCCTTATTAGTTATGCGAGATGTCTTGACCAGTTATGTATGTTCGGGTCAAATCTTGCAATTGAATTTTAAAGCAATTATCCTCAACCTTTTGAGATAAAATTTTGCATATACATTTAGTTTGGTTGACAATGTTAGCCATGTAACGTCATTCTAAATCCAATATGGCGGACAGCCCAAGATGGCGGACTAGTTATTATATGTACCAAAGTACGTTATATAATTCGAATTCCTATAAATATGCGTAAAAGATAACTCTCTCTTGAGATACAGTACCCTACCTAGTTCAGGAGACAGTGTCCCATAATTTCGGAAAATAAAAGATACAAGATAGATTTTATTTATACACATATCTCTCCTCGCCTTTACCTGACTAGTTTCCCACCTCTTTCTTCCCAAATTGGGTGATAATTGCTCAGTTAACACCAGACGTTAAATTACTATCGACCCAACATCGACTAAAATATGTCATTTTAATTTCACACTAATATGTCAACCATTGAAATTTATTAACGTAAGATTATATTAATATTTTTTAAAATAATATTTAAATATACGGCCAATTATCATTATTATTTCCGGGTAGCAAAGCAATTGCTGCAAGCATTTTTGATTTTAAGCGACAGTTTTAATTAATATTAAAATTAATTGTATGTAAAATTTAAATTAATTTGTGTCAAATTAAGTTTAATTTGAGTAAATAAAAATATAGCTTCTAAAAGAATTTTTAATATTGCGTAACATTAAAATATTATATTAGTTATTATATATTTGTAGTAAATATATTTGATATACCTTTAAGAATCACCGCTGCCCATTACTATCACAAGACCAGATTTTCCCGGGATGTTTTATAATGAGATGTCCAACAGATGAAGAAATATATGTATATAACACGTTACTCGTTTTCTAAGTGAATTTAGTGTGGACGCTCATATGTGTGCAGTCTATACCGGTATCAGTGGTTGGCAAGTTGGTAGTTTTGACTGAGATCCAGATACAGTTAAAAAAAATATTAATATTATTGTTCAATTTTTTTTTCGACGTCTAACAATATGTGGCTTTCAAACGTATGAAAATAGGGCCAGTTATATAAAAAATATTATTTAAATCAATATGTAGGTAGATTTGGTGGTCCGAGGCACATGCGTTCATAGTCTACATCGATGACTGGCGTTGGAGGCACAGATGCGCCCATAGTCTATCTCGACTAAACTAGTTAAATCTTTTGAATAAACTAATGCAAAAATATGTCTAATTTTAGAATCGTGATGTAATGATTTAATTAAAAATATACAAATAAAATTATATAAATGTCACATAATTTGTATTCAAAATTATATAAGGTACGCGACATCTGGTTTCTTATATTAAACTTTCTTATTAAAACCGCGATCTTGTGATTTTTAATATAAATTATTCCTCAGTTTCTTTAAAGTGGCGAATGAACAGTTCAAGGTTAGATTTATAGTGTTGTATATTAAATATAAATAATGAAAAGCATTCAAGCACGTAGCCTAGAGGTGTTGGTAGAAATTACTAGTTCTATTTCTTGGTAGCTTAGTTTTGATTTGAAAAATATTTTTTTCGCGTCAAAAACGCGACCCTGACACACAAAATGGGATGGGATGGAAATCCGTAATCTATGCTTACCCCTCTGGGTCTGGAACCCAGAGAGGTACTTTCGAGCACTTGGAGACAAGCATCGTTTTCTTGCTTGCGCTAATTCAACCTTAATAGGTTGACAATTATGATTTATTTATTAAATCATTCCAACCTCGGTGAAATACGACTATGATAAATTTAAATGTGCCTCAAGCCCGTAACCAAAAGAGGTAGGCAGAGATAACAGTTTTCCATTTGACGCGTTCTTGGTACACCTTTATTGCTTTCTCTACATCCGTACATCTACGCGCACATGCTCGTCGGTTACGGGTATTCCTTACATGATAAATTTAAATAATTCGATATAGCCACAAGTATATTAAATGTTTGGTTTGTTGGCCATTGTGAAGACGGTTCCATAAGATTCCTCGAGGGCAAATATAGTAAATATGCCTTCTCAAGACTTAGACTATTTCTTATACATCAACTATTTTGCGTCTACAATCTTTGTAGACTAGATGAAACATATGTAGGTCGTAGGACAATCAGGTGATATCAACAACAACAATGAGCAACTCTTAAATATGGGAAAGAGAAATTGCCATATCAATTTGTGTTAAAGTGCAAATTTGAAAATTAAAATTCCTTGTCTATGTAAACAGGTTAGAGAGATTTCATATGGTTTCAATTAGGTAACTTTTAGATATTGAATTTCTTTCATCAACGCACAGAAGCCATGGTCGGTACCTTTCTCAATGTGTCGGATTTCTGAATATATTTTTTATTGTTCGCTCTAAACAAAGAACTGCTTGGACAAAAGCGTTTTTGGAATTATATCCATTAATTTCAGCGTCTCATTAACATAATAATAGGCGATGTATTTGAATATAACGCTGTGTTATAATTGCGTAAATTCACCAAAATCTATGCAATGTAAATTTCGCAATTTGTTGCTTTATTAAGACAATTTATGCAACGACTTTAAGTTTGTTGTAATGGTTCTTAGTCTAAAGGATATTCTATATTATACCTATTTATTAGATTGCGATGTTCTTGCTAGGGTTGCTAAAAATTTAATTAACTTTAACGAAGAAAATACGACCAGTGACGGAAGTTGAACAGTGTCAGGGCTGCGCTTATTTTATTCGCCTGGCAAAGCATAAAAGTCATTAACCGCTCTCGTTAGCTCTTCAGTTATATGATCTTGCAAAGATATATATTATGTTTTCGAATCTATTATAATTAGATCATTACGACATTTAATGTGACTAAAACGCGTTCAGTCTTTATTTAATTAACAAAATAAACAGTTTTAATACATTTTAAATACATGGACATAAGTTTGTACGAAAATGGTGATTTCTTCTCTGTCTTTCCTTTATTTACATCAAGATACACTTTAATAGAATTTGAATTTTAAATGATTCTACGTAATCTCAGATTAAGTCAGGCGTAAACATTTTTGGGGCGTGCAAGGTCGTAGACAGACATTATCGTAAATTTATTGTGCACAACCCTGGATACTCAAGGTCAATGAATGAGGTACAGAAGCGCTGAATAGAAACGGCTAAAAAGTGGGCTGTTGATGATTCACTTAAGGCTAAACCCACTTTTCGTTACAGCTTTTTTGGACAGATAATAACGACGTTCTCATTCACCAATCTTACTTTCTTACCCATAACTTCAAATTCGAACAGTTCCGTTTTCTTTCATTTAATTTAGTGGTCATCATTGGATAAGTGCATATTAGAATTAAATTATCATGTCTATATATATTTTTAGGGATTAAAAATTAATACTTATTTTTCATTATGACCGAGGAGGGTTGGAGTTAAGCAGGCGGCCGGCCGTAAAAAAGGAAGGAAGAAAAAGAAAACTTAATTTTTCATTAGGCTTTAGATGAATTACAAAATTGACGCCTAAATTAATTATGTTTTTAATAACCTTACATTAATAATAATAATAGTGGGTATTAATATGTACAACTACTAAAGAAGTATTAATTACTTGCGTAACCTGTGTTGGATTTAGTAGATGGCGGAGATTTTACTTTATTTTTTTTTATTCACGTTCTGTCGTATAAATAATATCAAGTAATACTTGGTGAGACTAATTAATGTTGATTAGTTTATGCAAAGTTGGCTGTTCTAGTATTAAATGTGTCAACATATTGTGCAGTTAATTCGTTAAATTATCTCACTGAAGAATTGTTATTATGTATCTATAAAAAATAAATAAGTCACATTCCGTTAAGAAAAGGGAAGGCAGAGATTACGGATTTCCATTTGGCATGATCCTGGTACACCTCTCACTCTCTACTTCCATTACTATAAAATATGGATATTTGAAACAATCATTTTTGAATTGTTTTTTGGTATTTCTAAACTACATACCTACCTATACCTACCTACCTACCTACTTACTTATAGTGTTTATATCAAGACTTATAATAAATCACATTATGCAATCGTCGACTATGAAATTTAAGACCGCGGTCCGGTCCGTGTCTCACCACTGCTGGCTAGACCCGAGTTGCATTATGTTGCCGTGATATATGTAGTTGCCGCTCTGTTTGGCGCAATATTACCAAGATGTTCCACATTTGCTTATTCAAATATTTTCACAAAAAGACACGCAACACGAAATTGCAATGGGCAATAATATAAAATTGTAACATCCGCATTGCGGTAATCATAATATTAAATTTATACCACAAATAAGATATTTATTTTACTACTAACAGTCACAACTTATTTTAGGTAATATTACCAAAGTATATCCATGTTTGAATCTAATGACATATTTCATTAATCATTTCTTATGACATATTTTCGTAATTAGTTACCAAAATTGGTCACATTGCCGAAAATGATCATAAGTGATACATATAGAACATTCATCTGCTAAGTCATATGACAATATGAATTTTGAAATAAAATAATTGACACGTCATTGTTTGAGTATCACCTTGTGGTAGATAAAAAAGCTTACTTTAAGCTTAAAAATTTCACTAGCTTACTCAGCCCTACACATGGAATGGGATTGTATTAACATTATATGTAAATATATAACTGGATAGCGCGTGAATAGTAAAGTAGTAAAAGAAACCATAACAAATTAAAATCATTAAAAAAAATCAGAACTAAAATTTACTTCTAAGTTTAAATATGCATTAGGATTGTGGAGCTATAACCAAAATTATCAACAAAATACATAAATAAAACAGTAATAGTTGCTCATGAAAATTGCGTGTGCGCAGCAAAGAGATATAAAGCTATATCTAAGTGATCGTAAAATTTGTTGCTTTTAAAGAGATGACGTAAGTGAAAGGTGAGCCGTCATAATGAAGTGGTGCACGCGGTCGCTGCAACGTTCCTCCACGTTTTAAGATCTGATTCACAGTGAAAGTACAGGTGCGAGAACGTGTGTGAGAATCAAGTCCTAAAATATTGAATTGTTTTTATAAAAATCTTACCACAGACTTCTCAATAAGGAGAAATTTAAGCAAAGCCCTCGGCCTGTATATACAGTGCATATAAAAATAAGAATCTGACAAGATATATAAAAACTAACGCTTCACCACAATCTTTGCCCCAAAAGCCTAAAGCTAACGACAGAGCTTTGGGCTTAAATTCGATCATAGTCTGCTTATTAAAACGTTATTAGTTGTCAAAACATATGTATATGAGTAATAACGGTTTACTATGTCTAGCGTATCGCTCACAGCGCACGGAACCATTTCATTTGTTGCATGGCAACCGCCATCACAACACTTACTCATGGATGTATAATAATATTATTGCATGTAATATTAACGTATTATCTTAAATTTAATATAATCCTAAACAACGAATACTACTTATTAGTATTAACAATTAATTCCTTCAGTAAATTATTATGATTTAAATTATGAAAAATAAAAAGAATTTAAAAAAAATTTAGCACTGAATTTCAGTTTTTTAAATTTATGAAAACAAGAAATTATAAGACTCATCCATGGCATCGTTTGACTTTAGACCATCACTTGGTAAATCGTGTTATGACAATTCAAGATTGATCCAGTTTTATGATAAAACAATATTATTTAAAGTTAAACTTTGTTTTTGAGTTGAAATAAGTTAATGAAGTTGTCATATAAAATGCTAGTCAAATAATAACTTCGTATAAATAATTGAAAAAACGTTTTACGTTATATAAAACCAGACGACGATTCATTTAAGGCATTTCGCGTGTCAAAGCCAATTATGAACATTGCCCGCGTCTGCGGTCGATCTTTTCTTGTGAAAGGGCCTTAACATGTTTGGATTTTACGGAGCGTCAAATCAAAGTGGTCGAGTTATTCGTGCGTGAGAGGCAAGGCACAAATGATTATCGGATAAAAGAGTGCAAGTATGACAATGTTACATAACACATATGAGTTTAAAGAGTATATTATACTGTACAACGATCGATACACGCGTTTAATAATACATTTTTATAGAAAGAGGCACTTTTGAGTAAATGGTTTCGTTAAATTGTGGAAAACGACTATCGTTGGTCACGTAATTTTTCTTAGGCAAGGTTCACTGATTAGTCTTAGGCAAGCAATGTTGTCTAGGTAAAATGAGTTAGATTGACTTATGATACCTTTAGTGATTTATATTAGATCCCGTACATACTTTTGATGTAAGGATGGATTGACCAAAAATCCAGGTTCATAAAACAGAACTATTTTTTATTTAGAACTATTTTCCTTATCGATCTGATATCTAAAAAGTGTCCTATCGACACTTTTTGATTAATTTATTAGTTTTTACATGAGTGTAATACACTACTCCGAGCCCACGAGCGACCTGAGCAGGGGGTTTGCCGGGTT
>DWTW01000995.1:0-13867 GCA_018246275.1 Papilio slateri | reverse complement strand
GTCCACTCGTAATCCATGTCGACTTCGATGTACGTGTTCGGTTGCTCGGGCAAGTTAAATATTTTACGGGGATTTCTATGAAATTTATTAATGATATCTTCGATTGTGAGACGACCCTGGTGCACAGCATTAAGTAACAAAGGTAAGATTGTTTCCAAGCCTGGAAATCCCGGAGGGGGTTTCTCTGAATTTTTCTCTTCAACCGTATGCGGAGCGTGATCAGTGGAAAATACGTCAATAACATCCATATTTTTCCAAAGTTCGGCTTGATCTTCAGGACTGCAAAGAACGGGTCGGACTTCGGCGCGACCCGATCCAATGTGATCAATGTTATCTGTGCTTAAAAATAAATGATGTGGACACACTTCGCACGTCACTTTTAGTCCTCTTTCCTTAGCTGCCCGAATGATAGAAATTTCTTCTTTTCGTGCGACGTGACAAATGTGAACAGGTCGATCGAGCAACGATGCCATTAATATTACGGCTCCTGTTTTTTCACGTTCTGCGTGAACACAAATCGGTATTTTTTTCGGCCAATTTTGCAAATGACGCTGCCACACAGTCATATCGTCGAGTTGGAGAGTAGTAAATGTTTGATTAAGATACATTTTTAAAGTTGCTGCTTGTGAAGCTAATTCAAATGCAGTGTCGTAGTTGGTTGAAGATGCGCCTACGAACAGTGCATAGTCACAACGAGCGCTCACTCTTGCTAGCGCGGACACGTAGTCAAGTGCTTGGCGATCGATCACAGGTGGGTTTGTGTTAGGCATTGCACATATCATAGTGACGCCTCCCGCAAGGGCAGCAGCGGTACACGATGCAAAATCTTCTTTATATGTGGCTCCAGGTTCACGAACATGGACATGTACGTCAATAAAACCGGGTAATTTAATGATATTACGTGACGTCATACAATCTGTATGTGTTTTCATTAATGGCGCCCCACCGCACCGTAACATCGCCTGTAACATTTTAAATTCAAATGTACACTTGCAATATGCACTTGAAGTAACAACACGAGTAGGAAAAATATACTTCTTTAATAAACAATTTATTCCAAATGGAAAGGACATTTTAGACAGACAGACAGATTCAAGAATCTGAAGTCAAAGTAAAAGAATTAATTAAAATGAAATGTTTTTGGTTTACCTGAACTAGAAGTTTAGCGCATTTGACATCAGTAACTAAAGGTACTGCATAGTCGACAGCAAGTCGGCGAGTTCTGTACCCGTGGGTAGAGAATGAAGAAACGCGGCGAGCGCCTCCTCTCATTGGAAGATTAATAACAAGATCCAACTGTCGTCGAGCCATGAAATCAGCCAGATGCATCAATTCACCATCAGACCTGTCATCATCTGGATCACCGATATGGTCAAAAGTCCATTGAACACTCTCAACCTGAAACAACAGTCATATTTTCTTGACATAAGGACAAATAATTGATCTTGTGGTATTTTTTTAATATCGTTCAGCTTAGTATATTTTTTTTCTAAATGACAAAGTTGACGAGGAAGGTCATTAGTAGTCCTTTTGTAGGGAAGCATTTATATGCATTACCTCAACACGTAATATGATATTTCAATAACTTCAGTCGCTATTGTGTTACGCTTAGAGAACAAAGAACTTTATAAGTAAATTTATTGAATTACTATTTACCTCGACACCATGTTCTGTATAGAAATCTCCAGTTCCCATGCTCGCGTACAATTTATAACCCATCTTGTGTAAAATCTGAACGCTTGGTAGTAATTCCATTTTATGCTAAAATTGAAATAAGTATAAGGTTAATAAGTTAATTAAAATATAACAATTGAAAAATAAGAAGAGTAAATTAATAGGTTATTTAGTAATTGATCAAGATAAAACATATTATATTCGCACACTATTAAAATACAACAGAAATAAATTTCGCTACTGTCTCAAAGGTAATTTAGAATTCTATTTTTTAGCATCTGATTTTTTGTATAAATTTTATAAAGAACATTATTCTCACCTTAAACGTCCCGACAGAAAGCAGTATAGCTTTTTTCGGGATTCTAAAACCTGTGCTCATAAGAGATTTTAAGTAAGCTTCATATCGGTTCTCACCAAAACATGCCACTTCTCCTGTTGACGCCATTTCTACGCCCAAAGTCACGTCTGCTCCAGACAATCTTGAAAAAGAAAACTGTGGTACCTTGACCCCCACTTTTCCGCACCCAGCCATAACATTTACGGGTTCTACCTGGATACCTAAGATGACTTGAGTTGCCATTGCAACAAAGTCGTGATCAAGGGTTTTGGAAACAAACGGAAAGGATCTGGATACTCTTACATTACATTCAATAACTTTTAAATCATTGTCTTTTGCAATAAGTTGCATGTTAAATGGTCCTGTGACGTCTAATGTTTCTGCTATTATTCTTGCTATTTCTTTAATTTTATCTAGCGTTTCATTGTTTATATCTTGTGGTGGCGTTACCAATGTGGCATCGCCAGAATGGACGCCGGCATTTTCAACGTGTTCAGATACAGCCATGCAAAGAATCGTTCCATCTGCCGCCACTACGTCTACGTCGATTTCTTTAGCATCCATAATAAATTTTGAAATAACTACAGGATAATCTTTACTAACTTTACTTGCTGATTTTAAGTATACCTCTAAATCTTGATTCGAATGTGCTACGTTCATAGCAGCGCCGCTGAGAACATACGAAGGACGTACTAAGCATGGAAAGCCAACTTCCTCACAAAAGGATTTCGCTGATTCAAGATCAGTAAGTTCTTTCCATCTCGGTTGCATTATTCCTTTCCGGTCCAACATGCGTGAAAATTTAAATCTGTTTTCTGCATTATCAATCATATCGGGTGAAGTACCCAAAATAACTGCTTGCTGTCTATGCAAGTCCATTGCAATATTGTTTGGCAATTGTCCACCCATACATAATATAACCCCATCGGGTTTTTCAATTTTATAAATATCCATGACAACTTCAAAAGATATTTCTTCAAAGTATAATCTATCACTCATATCGTAATCAGTACTAACAGTTTCGGGATTATAATTTATCATTATAGTTTTTTTACCCTGATTTTTCAATTCTCTCAGACAACCAACGGCACACCAGTCGAATTCAACTGAACTTCCAATTCTGTAAACGCCCGATCCAAGAACCATAACATGCTCACCAGGGAAATCTAAATCATGAGTTATTCCATTGTATGTTAGATAAAGATAATTTGTGGATGCTGGCCATTCAGCTGCAACAGTATCGATTCGTTTAACGAAAGGAGTTATATTATATTCTTCTCGAAGCTTTCTGATAGCTAATTCAGTACTTTTGACAGCAGCAGCTATTTGTTTGTCTGAAAATCCCACTTGTTTTGCTGTCTTCAACTCGCGGAATGTTATGGCATTGGGAGGAGTGGCTTCGAGGCTTTTGTAGTAATCAATTATATTTTTAAATTTTTCTAAAAACCAACGGTCAATTTTTGTAAGCTCATAAAGTTTATCCAATGTGTACCCTTGTTTAAGTGCAGCGGCTAACACAAACATTCGCTTATCAGTGGGTTCCCTTAACTCATTTTCATTTACGTTTTCGATATTTGGATCAAAACCGTTAACGTTTTCATCTACCATACGTAAGGCTTTCTGGAAAGCTTCTTCAAAATTCCTTCCAATAGACATTACCTCTCCTACGCTTTTCATGGAACTTCCAATTTTGGTACTCACTCTGTTGAATTTAGCTAGGTCCCATCTAGGTATTTTAACAACACAATAATCCAAACTTGGTTCAAAACAAGCTGTGGTAACGCCTGTTACAGAATTCTTAATTTCACGTAAAGAGATTCCCAGTGCGAGTTTGGCTGCAACATATGCAAGTGGATATCCTGTTGCCTTACTCGCTAGTGCTGAACTTCTCGATAACCTAGCATTAACTTCAATGATGTAAAATTCTTCCGAATTAGGATTAAGTGCATATTGTATATTACACTCACCAACTATACCAAAATGTCTAATAACCTTCAATGCCGTGTTACGTAACATGTAGTACTCTCTATTAGATAAGGTTTGACTAGGTGCCACGACAATAGATTCACCTGTGTGTATTCCAAGAGGATCTACATTTTCCATATTACAAACAGTGATACAATTATCATAAGCATCTCTGACGACTTCGTACTCGACCTCTTTCCATCCTTTCAATGATTTATCTATAATCAATTGCTCCGAATGTGAAAGGGCATGATGGGCCAATGTTTTGAGTTCATCTTCGTTATTTGCAAATCCTGAACCTAGTCCACCGAGAGAAAATGCTGAGCGAGCCATCACTGGATATCCAATCTGCAATGCTGCAGCGAGTGCTTCGTCAACCGAAGATACCGCCGCACTTGGCGCTACTTTTTCTCCGATTGAGTTAATTTTCTCTGCAAAGATTTTTCTGTCCTCAGTATCTACAATAGATTTAATCGGGGTGCCTAGAACTGTCACGTTGTATTTTTCGAATACTTTTGATTTTTGTAATTCGACTCCGCAGTTCAAAGCAGTTTGCCCACCAAAGGTCAAAAGGACACCGGTCGGTCTTTCAGCTTTTATTACTTGCTCTACATATTCAGGAGTAATGGGTAAAAAATAAACTTTGTCAGCTAAGCCTTTTGATGTTTGTACCGTCGCTATGTTTGGATTGATTAAAACGGTTTGTATTTTTTCTTCCTGCAGAGCTTTTACTCCTTGAGATCCTGAGTAATCAAATTCACCAGCTTGTCCGATCGACAAACCTCCGGAACCCAAAATTAAAACTTTCTTCGGTTTATCATGGAGAGTTGGCGTATATGTTAATTGTTCCGTTATCATATCGTCTATGCAACAAATAGTTTTGTTTTTGTAGAGCGTCACTCCTTTTATGAAAGTATCGAAAAGACATTCTAGATCAGTGGGGCCAGCTGTGTGTTCGGGATGAAATTGAACACTAAAGAACGGTAACGACTTGTGAATTATACCCTCATTTGTTTTGTCATTTTCATTAGTGAATAATACTTTCCAATCTTCTGGTAATGTTTTAACATCTACTGCAAATCCATGATTTTGTGAAGTCATAAAACATCTTAATGTAGTACTGTGGGTGCAAGGCAAGTTGTGGCCACGATTACCATATCTACAATAATAAAAATTGTTATAATAAGAAACAATGAAGTGGAACTACCGAAATTATGAATGATAATCTCGAAACGAATTATATAAGGGAGAAAAATGTAATATTTTTAGAATGTTGTTTGTTATTTACCTTGTTTTATAAGTTTTACAGCCAGCAGCAGTCGCTAACAATTGATGACCCAGACATATACCAAAAACTGGTTTAACATTGTTTTGATTTTCAATAACTTTCTTTAAATTCTCAACAACTTTCTTACACATTTCTGGATCCCCTGGACCGTTGCTTATAAATAATCCATCAAAGTCTTGCGATACTAGATCATAATCCCAAGGTACTAAAATAACTTTTGCATTTCTCTTTATTAAACAACGTATCTGATTGTATTTCAGGCCACAGTCAACCGCCACTATCGTAACTTCACCATTGGGGTTAAAAATTTTAGGTTCCTAAAAGACAAATTAAATTTTAAAATAGTAGCATTTAAAACAATAAATTGGTAAAATTTTAAACAATCACAAATTTACTTTCGTAGAAACTTCTGCTACAAGATTTCTTTCATTTGGGTCTGATAAAGGTGGCAAGGGTGCTGACGATGGTGCACCTTGTACGATACGCCCTAGCATGATGCCCTCTCGCAGACGATGCGTGAGGGCCCGCGTGTCGACGCCGCAGAGACCGGGAATGCCGCGCGCCCGCAGCCACGTCCCCAGCGAGCGGTGCGCGCGCCAGTGACAGGCGTGAGTACTCACTTCGCCCACGATCAAGCCCGCTGCCCAAATTCGCTCCGACTCAAACCATCTAGAAAATTGTTTGGAGTATATTAGAAAAAGAACTCTTAATTGTAACAACTATATAATATATATTATACTTATTATATACATATTATTCTTCAATAAATTCATAAATAGTGCGGAAACTCGACCCCAAATAAAGTTTATATTAATATTCAAAGTTACTTTAGTTTATCTTTCATTATATTGGCAACGGGGACAACACTAATCGATATAGATCGAAAACAGTAAGCCTCATCCATTTTTAACAAGATTTTTACGGTTTTAATGTAACAGTCCGAAACAGAAACTTATATCCATTGCTGATTGGAATTGCGGCCTAGAATTAGGCTTTCACCGCTTCTAAGGCCTGTTCAATATCATATTTGGATTTTCAATACTGCATTATATTCAGAATGCAAAGATGTGACCACTTTTTTTTACAAAAAAAAAACAGAAAATAATTCTTAAGCACGTACGTCTTCTACATTATTTTTGTTAAGTGTTATCAGAGAGCGAAACAGAAACTTATATAGGTATTTAGTCATTTTAATTACCTAGGTATGCCATGCTCATCGCGCTCATCTTCATTAGGCACTCCATAGTTGCCGATCAATGGATAAGTCAACACTAACAGCTGTGCGTGGTATGACGGATCTGTCAGCGACTCGGGGTAGCCTACCATACCCGTCTGAAACACTTTAAGAAAGACACACAATGTTTCAAAAATGTATGCTAATATATTTCCAAATACTAAAATTTTCATTCTATTCTATCACCAAGAAATTGTGCGCTGAGTGCAAGGTAGAGAGTATACGCATATTACAAAATAGTTGTATGTTTTAGAAACATTCAAACCACATACGAGGTAGGCTCAAGTATTTAGTTTAGATTAGATCTAAACTAGATCTAATCTAACGAAGACGTTTAACCCAACGTGTACGGCGGATGTTCCTGTACTTTTTTATCTTTTTACGATTATAGCGTCAGAAAGTTATTGATACACTCTCGGGATCTTTAAGTTACAAAATGGTATAGTAAGATTTTTTTTTCGAAATCGAACCCGTTCTTTCGGTTAAAAAGCCAAACGCTTAGACACTGACCTTTCACCGTTTTAAAATTACATGTGTACTTAGTGATTAGTTCTTTGATACTCACCGACTTCTCCCTCCGTAGGGACTTGGGCTCCGAAGCTCCAGCCCTGGTGCACGGAGCCATCGGCGAGAATGAGGCTACACGGTGGACCCAGGTCCGATGTCAACTCCTTGTTGGTCATCATGCTGAAAATTTTTTATTGGCCTAATAGAGAAACGTAAATATGAAATAAATATAAAGTTAACGTGTACAAACGTTACGAGAATATTTACACGCAATTTAATGTAATCTTTTAGAATACGAGTACAATAATCCGATTCTACTGAAATATCTGGCACAAACATTTTTCCACGATAAGAATCGAATCCAGTTACCGTACCGTACATAGGTACATCACATTCTATGAAATATTTTTTTATTTATTTAAAACTTCATTGCAAGCGGAAAGTTATATTTAGTATCCAATTTCAAAGACAATTTATATTGCCTGAATATACATTTCACCATTACAGTCCAGCGTCATAGGTTATTAACCTACCATCACCAGCTATGCGATAGATATTTTATCATATATAACTTTAAAGGCGGCATCCGGAATACGATCCGGTGCCACTAGTCTTCAAAGCGAATCGCCTAACCACTTGACTGTCTTGTTTTGACTCGTCGTTCTACTAACAAATAAAGATAACGACTAATATCCAGAAATATTAAACTGTGCTATCATAAAGGCTATAAGTATTTTACTTCCGACATTTTTTTTTTCAAATTCTTTACTTTAATAATACATATTATTGTTTATACTATAAGAACAGACGTAGATCAAAATGGTGTACAAAATATAAGTGTGTTTTATTTTTTTAATTATGTAGATGATAAAGAAGGTATCAAATTAGGAACACTACTACTATGAGATGAATTGATGCACTTTCAAGGTCTAAGGGTACAAAGTTTGGTCACGATCACACCACATTGACCGGTTAAAACATTTAAATCAATTGATCAATAAGTTTCGTACAAATACATTTGGAGATAGTAAAACACCATCATAAAATAGTGCTTAGTTATAAAATAACACGTACCCATTACAGTAAGCATAATAACTTTCTAAGTTATACAGTAATCTAACGATATTCACAAGTGTAAGTGTAAATATGATGTACCTACATGGTAAGTAAAATGCGAACGAAGTAATTAGTAATAGAACATTAATAACATAAAACTATAAGAAATATGTTTAAATAAAGATTACTTTATTACCAAAACAACATTTCAAGTATTAAGTATACTATAATGATTTATATACTTGATTTATTTGACTTTTGATGGATCGTAACAATACTTACTTAAGTTTTGAGGTTCTATAAACCGACCACGTGGTACTTTATGAGATCCACGAACACGACCAACTTGTTTGCGGTCTCCGCAACTACTAAATGAAATGAAACGCCACCAACCAATAATACTTTGGACCGCTATGTTATCACAGCGTCATCGTTTCTGTTTCCGACCTCTCTTTCTAACACTCAACAATAGTCACAGGTTGTCTCGTTCGTTCAACATATGCAGAGATGCCATGCTTTGAGTTCTTTCGTTCTATATTCTTCATACTTTTTATCTAGAAGCTAGAAGTTGGCTGCGCTTGAATGACGCAGAACTTTCGGTCATTAGGACTTAAGTTACGACCTGTTTTGTCTAATAATACTAATGTTTTCCTTCCTTGGCAAACTTCCATTGTTCTTGTTTGCATTTTTGAACCATGCATTACGTGTGTCCGCTATCGTGTTGTGAGTCGTTAGAAATATCGCATTTCATTTTTAGTTCTGACAAATAATTCTAATTTTCATTGACACAGGGCGACGTGTAATATACGCGAGAGGTTCTGGTAAATAAGGTCATCGATCTGCTTACAAAAAAAAATTGGCAGCGTCCGAGTACACTGAAATATAATCTGATATCAAGAGCCCTGTGTACAATTATTTTTGACTATCTATGTTCTGATATAATAGAGTATTTAAATTAAAATAATAATAGACAGTTCTGGACACTTAGAACTCAGTGAACTTGTATTGGCAGTGGTAACAGAGATGGCTACCCTAGAATGTCAGTTCACTTTGACAGTTGTTGATTGTTGACCCTCCTACCTCTTTCTTCCTGGTATATCTGAAAGGCGACATAAATCATTACGCCTGACAGTGTCCACGACCTCTACATGGTGGTGGTTTCCATCGCCAATAAAGTAAATAATCACTTAAAATTGTACTTAATAAAGTATCAGTACTTACAATTGAACTTAGATTGGATAATGTATAGGAACTTGACTATGTTAATTGAATCGATTGACCGAATATTATACTATGTCGCTTTTATTATTAAAATTTTCATTAACTCGAAGAGATGTAATGTACCTAAAATTGTCCTCAGAGTAGCTGCACTGATGGCGATAGGGTTATCTTGTTTAATTTTTAGTAGTGATGTACTAGATTGCTTTCAGAAGCTGTGCCACAGTGTCAACCCTGTTTACGTAAGAGAATAAGCACGGCGGAAAGTCATTACCATTGCTACCGCTGTGCTAACCCGCTTGGATGTAAATGGTTGTGTTAAATAATTTATTTCACGATCAAAATTTATTCTATTAACAATTCCAAGGCATATTTATACACAAAATTAAGCTATGGTAATTTACACATGAATCCCTTTCTGTTCAGAATGGGGGTGTCGATGAATTGCATCGTTAGTTCTTTCGGTGCCTCCTCTAACTCTAACACGGCGATGGTGTTGTCTCCGGGACGAAGCCATACTCCCGGCACGTACAGAGTCACCTGAGGTCCCACGCCGGGCCAGTAACGGCCCAGGTTATTACCATTTATCCACACGTAACCCTGAAATGTATTTTTAGATAGAAATCCATTGTTTGTTCTCATGTCGTTATTTATTTATATCATTAGAAGACGCTGGTGTTTGATGATTTCTGATGCAAACTCAGCCGCGCCTGCTCATGACATGTGACACTACTTGCTATTTTAGAAACAAACACCTTTGCACATTTTCATCTTGTTTGAGATATAAAATTGTACTATTGTTACTAACATATCGAGATGTACAATCTCATGCCTATAGTTATTGTTGAATCTTATATCTCTAGTGAATTTATGATAGAACAGGTAACGCAGTATCCAGTGAATCTAAATAACCTCGATAAAACTCCAGTATAAACTCTGGACATAAGCCCCAACTAAAAGAGCGGTGTGATTATTTTTTTTCTTGATTGCAGTTAGCAGTTTTTTCTTGGTTGGTCAAAAATGTACCTTGATTAGGCCAAGACTACATAGGTAATTCAGGTTTAAACTGGTGGTTTTTGTAATAAGTGAAAATAAGTTTATTTTTCCTATAATTCTGGAAGCCTGTGAAAAATTTCATTTTTCTTTATTCTGTAGGATATTAGAAAGTTGTAACAACTAAGAAGTAATTTCAGATTTTCGGTTAGCATGTACCTACGATAGTTTACATTAATTTTTCGCCATTATTATATTACATACCTTGCTCCAACCGGTTGTATCCAGGTAAGTGTCCAAAATGTTCGTATGCCTCGGGATAGTGAAAAACGTTTCAAAAACAACAGGACCTTGTTTAAGATCCCTTTCATCCGTGTTAAACTTATGTAGTCCTTCAAAAAGTAAAGGAAATCCTGTCACAGACCATTTACCGTCGAGGACTTTGCCTTTATATTGTACATTGCTAAGAATACCCTGTGCAACAAAGTAAAAGATGAGATAAATTTAACCTTTCTTTTTCTTACAAATATTTTTCTTAAATTCAATATTATTATAGATCCATAGTTAAGAAGCCAGTATAAACAACTGTAGGAACTTGTACAGTTACAGGTGCGTTGCCATTTATTTACGAAGAAGATGGTAGATAAGGAACCTTTCCTTTAAGGAGAAATTATGAGAAAGGGATTGAGCCCGCGTTACCTCACTCACCAGTAGGAACGCAGAAGTATGTATATTTACCTAATAATAATTAAATTAAATTTACCCAATATACCATCTGCACTGCACGTCGGTATTTTGTAAAGTCGTAATATTTCTACGGTCGAGTTAATCCCATTCGTTCAACGGCTTTGTGAATATCTTATTTGAGATGGATGGTCAAGAATGTGTAAAGATGTTAGTATATTATTTATTAACTGGGAGGATTCTATGGTACTTATTGTGTAACGTATCTCTTGTCAATTTATACTCACTTTGTAGTCGTGAAGGCGATTACCGTAATTAATACGTCCTTGGTTTTCCACCAGTAATGAAAGAGTCGATCCAGGTTTACATTTTAAGTTAACGGTGTATTGCTTGCAATTTCTATATATGATTCCCTGTAATTCCTATAAAGGAAGGTAAAGAAAATACGTCAATAAGGTAATTTTCTTAAACTTTGTAGTATAACAATTCCTGTTAACTGCTTTTGGTATTGACTTGGTACTAACGACTGTACGGCTGAAATGATAAGCTTTAACGATTTCTTGCTCTATTCTGTCCCGATTGGCTTAAGTCTACTATCCAAATTAGTTAAAGACATTATTACATTATTTTTAAGCTATAGTATTGATTGGTCTAATCAGCAATAGATTTTTATCTACGTAAGAGTGGTTTTATAATGTACAATATTCTAATGCTTTTGGATACATAACGTTTTTTGGCTTTTCAAAAATATTATAATAAATCTTATTTTACGTTAGGAACTTTCGCGACCGTCCAAAATCAAATCACCAAAGTTTCATCACAATCGGATGAATGAATTAGGAACGCTCTAAATGCAAACATAAAAAGATGGATTTTTTATAAAAATATTGTTATTGAGAAAAGATGCGAATAATATTTGGAATTCATATTGAAAGCCACATTAGAATTCTTCACCTGCTAATTCCTCAACGATATTCGAGGTAAAGTATTCTGAAGTGGCTTTCTAAGCGCTATGAATACATTTTTCAACGTATTACACATTATTATATTTATTATTTCGATTTTATTTTTTCTCTATGAATTAAAAACTGTACGTGCTAAATAATTTATCAGGTCACAAACAGTTCACATACATTATTACAAAAACGTTACCAAGCTTTACAGTAAATACTTACTTTATCTACATACACATACACAGAGTCACGCGGTTTGTTAATTACTAATTCTCCGCCTGTGTCATTGACTACTGTTTCGTAGAGTAATAATCCAGCTCGCTGTCGCAAAGATTCGAATGTCGGAAGTGAAGAACCTGTAACTTCGTTGTATTTCTTCCCTAAATGATTGCGGCCTTTCGTACTTAAGATGCTACCTTTGGGCTGTAAGATTACTTCTCCGTATGATGTTTTCTTAGATACAACTGGTAACGGTATGTTCTTCACTTCTGAATAGTACTGAAAAAAATTTTTTTGCGATTTTACGTCAGTTGTGAAATAATTATAAAAAATCTTGTTTTAGGTCGAGGAAGAGTTTAATGATTACGATCGATGACCATTCTTCCAAATGTATATCAATGCATGCATATAAACTCTAGGCAAGCATTGATATAAAATTATAAATTATGCAATATGCATATAAACTTATGAAATATAAGGGGTTCTTTTGATTAACGTACTTTTTATTTTGTAGCCAACCCGGCTAAATTGTCATTGGGTTTTTCGGTTGGTCATCACGGTGAGCCACAATGCATTAAAATGCAATAATCTAGAGATTATTATTGCCACGACAATTTTTTTAGATTGAAGGAGTTTGTGCTCAATTGAAGCTATACAATTGTGTTAAACAAAAACTTCTACTTAAAAAAAATACTTATTTAAGGAGACATACACAAACAAAATATAAGAAATTAGATAGGGTAATATAAAATATAAAAATAAATACTAATGTTTCCTACGGATTGTATCACTAAAGATAATAAGGATTAATTTTATTTTTATTTTTTTTATTTTGTAGTCTATTCGTTTTATCAACATTGAGGTTGAATTAAGGATTTATAATACGTGTAGCTGGCTTTAAATACTTAGATTATTTAATTCTGATGATTCACAAACATGCGGTTTGCTATAAAGGGGAATCTCAATAAAAAGCGGATTAGAGCTCCCCACAACATTTGACGCACAATGTCATAGAAATCCCATTGTTGGCTCGAGTGCTAATTACTTGCGTGAATGGAGGCCTTTTGACGACTGCGGACCCATGTGTTATTGTGCTGACGTTTGCACGATCGCTTACAGCTGATCAAATGCGACTAATCTTTAGTCCTTTGAAAATACGAGTGACATTTGAAATTCAAGTTTTTTATTAACTGCAAGTTTAAATTATTTAAAGGTTTCCTACATTTTAATGTGTTCTATTATGAAAAATTTTAATAAATCGTGGTACATTGGCAATAAATACTTGTTTTCTAAGTCACATACTTTTTCCATTTACTTGTCAATGTCGCTGACACGTTAGTTCGTGTTTTGCAGGGCTGTTGTGTCCTGCGCTAGATTTTAATCATTGGATTTTATAGAGGTTTATTTTATTCTATGTACTTATTTACCATTGCAAAATTAGCAATACACTTGAATTTTCAATTATAAGAAAAATCTATGCCACTTCTTCAATGCATATTTAATCTTCAATGCATATTTGCTTGACGAGAATTTTAGATATTTTGTTTATTTTATATGACATAAAACAAACCAAGTTTCAATTACCATTATTCAGACGAATATCATTATTATTATAAAAATATATTTGTAGCTACATTTTAATAAAGTTTATATGCATTTCATTTTACTTCACTTCGTATATTTTTTTACATTGGACTGCAACAACTATTTTGAAATGGTTAGTCTGCACTGTGTTAGTT
>DWTW01000994.1:0-13872 GCA_018246275.1 Papilio slateri | reverse complement strand
GGAGATGGTGGCAAGTTTCAATTCTTTACCAGATAAATCATGAACAGAAATAACATTATTTAATGTTTTTTTTTATTTATATATATCGAGTAGTGGCTTAGCACTAATTGTTTTCTGAATACCCCGTTATGAACATTCAAAGAGCTCATTTTATTTTTATATAACACTATTGATATATAATTCTGAGCACGGTATCAGTCCACCACACCACCACCACACTAATATATGCCAGATGACATCCCAAACTGTCGTGTTAAGTAACACGGTTCAGAAATATTTATTTGCGTAACATCAGTTAAATCCATGGCCATGTGTGCTGTTGTGTTCCTGTCGCTGTCTCGTACGGACCTACATCGACACGAGGCGACGCACTGTGGCCCATTTTCGCTAAGACTACTTATGATCGACAATGTACCTTGGCTCTTTGTTGAATGTTGATAATAAACGAGGCCACTGTGCGGCTTCTTGTCTCTCTTTACCTTTGACTTGGACTGCATACTCGTAAATATTGTAAAGTACTATAACGTAGACATCGCTACGTACATATATGTGTCCATTGTATGTAACACTTTGTTATTTAAATTATTTCTTCGCAGAACGTTAATTGATCAATAAATAAACGACCCACTTATGGTAATCGAACTTTAAATCTGAAATCCCAGATAGCATCTGACAATGGGCTCACCAACATTGGTCCAAGGAAATATTGGCCACTTAAAGTTTCTATATCTAATACCACTTCATTATTCGTGTTACACGGTCAGGGAATCCTATTATTTCTAGATCAAGTAAAACATAATTTTAACAGCAGATATCTATGTAATATGCAAAACGTGCAGGAAGACGTCTGTTTGCATTTAAACATGTAATAACCGCGCTATCATTATATTAATAGCTGCAGTGATATAGATACGAATAACAAAAATGTCAGATTACGATCGATCATTTCCGCTTTTCAAGTGTATGAATCAGATCTTGTCGGTAATTTTAAACACCGTAAAAAAGTAATCGTTATTTTGTAATTTGAAGTATAAAAAACGTGTTGTATAAAAACTGTCCAATATTACCTAGTTATTTTTAAAATTATGTCTCTATATACATTAGGGTGTTATTTTTACACATAATATGAGAGAAAATAAGTTAAATTATCTTAAAAAATATGTTTTTTGCAGAGATCGCGAGCGGGAGAGAGAGAAAGAGAAGCCACACCAGTTGTTCCCAGAAATTCTAGACATTCCTCATGACGCACGTGACTGCGGTATCCTGTCCTGGAGACCGTTATTCATCCAGAGATTTTCTAGTATTAAAGTAAGCCTCCTTACCCTCATGTAATCTGGCATCGCAAGATATCGCTCTATCAATACAACAAGTTTCAGCTGAAAAGATACGAAGGAGACAATGATTGAGCCTAGTGTTGTAGGACGGATGAAGAAGACAGAATTGTAAACTCTTAACTTTGAGTTTTGCGCACATTAAGAATCCGTTAAATCAATTAGATTGAGAATCAATCTACTGACAATTTGTAAACTAGGGATACTTCGCTTAAATATATAATTACATTGATTTTACATTGATTGATTACATTGTGTGATATTTAAGAAATAAATAGTTTTACAAATTTGTGAATTCAATCATTTTGGAGTTGTTTTAACTTAATTTTATAAGGATTAACAAATTCCTATTATTTAGAATTCGTTCGAAAACTATTTTCAAGTTTGAAAAGAAATAATTAAGTCATTGTCAAAACATTTGTATTTATTTTATTATTGTAATTAGCGTGTGGTCGAACTCCAAGTGTCGAATAAATTCACAGCATAATTTAAATTCATATCTAATATGTGTAATGCAACTAGCAAACCATGTATTTGGGCGATGCTCGTCTAGAAATTGCGTAAAATTTTACATAAGTTAAAAGGTAAAAGCGGCCGTCGATATTGGATAAGTTTATTTCGTTTCCTTTTCAACTTTTACGTGAGCGATTTTGAATAACTTAGTAACATACGTGTTTCATACATAACCTACTCAAAACAAAATAAGGGCCCACTCTAAGTTAATCTCGAATTTCGTCTAAAAAAATTATTAGGTAGTAAATAGTGAAGTTAAACATTTAAGTATTGTTGACATGTTTATCTAACGTTATCAATGTTTCAAGTCAAGAATTCAATGGTGGGTAGACAAAAAAGTGAAGTACTCCAAAAAACGTTTCTTACTCAAATTCTCAGTAACATTCTGAATATTACAGTCGCACGTCTACTTTTTTCATTTTGACTTGATTTCGGTGTTACTCGCGATCATTATGCCTGGTTCTCGGCGTCATATGGATGTGGAAACAGCAACAAGAGCAGTGTTTATGCTTAAGGGGGAAGAATCTCAGAGATCAGTGGCAAGACGTCTTGGTGTGTCGAAACGCGTGGTAACGCTTTCTAGAGACAGGTAGTGTCGCGAGGAGATCTGGATCAGGAAGAGCGCGAGCTACAACCGTCCAGGAAGACCGGTATATCAGATTGACTGCACGTCAAGAGCGTACAATTCCCGCCCGCGTCTTACAAAATCGACTGCGGCAATCGACTGGCACACGAATTAGTAATCAAACCATTCGAACTCGGCTCCATGAAGACAAACAACGTTCCAGATCTCGTGTTATTCGTTTATAATTGTCAAGACCGCATGGTGCAGCACGTTTGTGGTTTGCTCGCGAGCATGCGGAGTGGACAATGGACAACTGGAGAAATGTACTCTCTACGGACGAAAGTAAAGTCAAGTTTTTCAGCGATGATCGTCGAGTGCGCGTGTGGAGAAGAGAAGAAGAACGTTTTTCAGAACCTTGCATACATGAAACGGATCGATTTGGAGGTCCAAATGTTATGGTGTGGGCTGGAGTAAGCGTGCTCGGTAAAACTGAGCTGGTAATTCTGGAAGAAGGCTCCATAACTGCCTCCCGGTATGTCGATCGAATCATTCTGCCCCATGTGGATGAAAACTTCGTTTTTATGCAAGACAATGCTCGCCCACATACAGCGCGAACAACCCAGAGAGCTATCTCTGAAGCCAATATTACGGTTTTACTTTGGCCGGCCATGAGTCCCATATCTTAACCAAATTGAACATTTATGGGACCAATAGAAAAGAAGCCTCAAATCGAACTTCAATAATGCTTGCCCAGTATACCGACTTTTTATTATCTTGTTCTTCGAGTCCCGAACTAACAATTGGCGACGAGATGTTTGTATTATCCGCGTGTGCTATATTTACAAAGATATGGCTCTAGCATCAATTGATGTTCTTTCTATTTTTAACCACGAAACGCAAGACTGGGTATTGTTGCGAGGCCGTTTAGAGCAGTGGTTTCTCGCCAACGATATCAGTGAAGATACAGACAAGCTTGGTTTAAAAAGAAGATCAATTCTGCTCAGTAGTTTAGCGGAAGAGACATACAGACTTATAAGGGATTTAGCACTCCCTAAGTACGTCGGGACGTTACCGTACTCGCAGGTCGTCAAAATATTCGATGGGCATTTAAGTACAAAGAAATGTAGTTTTGCGGAAAGATATAATTTTCACAGCGCGAGGCAAGAAAGTGGGGAATCTTTGCAACAATGGGCAGCACGAGTTAGAGGGCTGGCGAGACACTGCGAGTTCCTCCCTGCCGTGCTAGAAGAAGAAGTTCGCGACCGCTTCGTGCTGGGCATGAGCAGTGGACCTGAACGAAGTCGTCTTTTTAGTGAATCTCTTCAAGAACTAACCACAACAAAAGCGTTGCATATAGCGGAGAGCATACGCTGTGCGAACATCGGCGAGAGGCGCGCGGCAGAGCGGCCAGCGACGTCGTGTCAGCGGGATGAGGTGCACCGCGTGGCGGCGCGGGCGCACTCGCCGCGCCGAGAAGCGGACGAGCCGCGAGTGTGTTGCAATGTTTGCGGACATTACGGGCATGTCCGTAAAACTTGCAAATTCAAACACCTTTCATGTCAAAAATGTGGAAAAAAAGGACATTTGAGGCGCATGTGTAAAGGCAGCTTCAGACAGCACTTCCTGGAGTGCGGGTCAGGTGATGAGAGTGGTAAGCGTTTAATTTTTAATATTCGTTCGTGTAACGGTGAGCCCATGCAGGAGAATGTTTTTGTGGATAACGTTAAGTTAACATTTGAGTTAGATACGGGTTCTGCGGTGACCGCAATATCAGACGATATTTATTACAAATATTTTTCAAGACACCCGCTGAGGAAGTGTAAAAAATATTTACAGAGTTACGATGCATCTCACATTAAAACATTAGGTACGATATCTCTCGTGTTCGCCTATAAAGATGTAAGTAAATATATCGATGTTTACATAATAAAAGGTGGCGGTCCGCCTTTGTTAGGCCGAGACTTTATGGCTAAGTTCAATTTACAATTGAGTCCGGTTAAACAGTGTAGTGTTTATTTTGATGAATCAGAATTAATATCGAAGTATCCGCTATTATTTTCAGACACGTTAGGTTGTTGCCAGGGAATCGAAGTCAAGTTAGCATTAAAGCCGGATTCGAAGCCCATTTATATTAAACCTAGACCGGTTCCGTTTGCACTTCGATCCAAATTAGAAACGGAATTAAATCGCTTGGAAGATTTAAATGTTATCGAGCCGGTAAGATTCTCCGAGTACGCGAGCCCGGTCGTTCCGATTCTAAAGCGTGACGGGACTATCCGCCTGTGCGCGGATTATTCAGTTTCCATCAACAAGCAATTGATAATAGATACATATCCTCTTCCGCGCATAGAAGAGTTATTTGCCAAGCTTTATGGGGGTGAACATTTTACGAAACTCGACTTGTCAAACGCGTACAATCAGCTTAGGTTACATCGAGACTCACAGATGTTAACTTGCATAAATACACATAAAGGTCTTTATAAATTCAATCGCTTAGTTTTTGGACTTTCACCGGCTCCAGCGATTTTTCAAAGAACGCTAGAAAATATTTTGACAGGAATATATGGCGTCCTTTAATTTTCGGACGATATTTTAATAACCGGTAGAACAAAAGAGGAGCACCTAAATAGACTCCACGAAGTATTTAAAAGATTAGAGGACGCCGGGTTAGTATTAAAGCGAGAAAAATGTAGTTTTTTTCAAAATTCCGTATCGTACTTAGGATTCGTTATTGACAGGCACGGCTTGCACAAGTCTCAGGATAAAGTGAGAGCTATAGTGGATGCTAAGCGACCAGAAAATATTACGGAGTTAAAATCCTTCTTAGGCCTGGTCAATTACTACCGAAGTTTTATAAATAACGCTTCAAGCATTTTATCACCTTTACATATACTTTTACAAAAAAACGAAAAATGGCGTTGGGAAAAAGAACAAGAATCGGCGTTTAATTACATTAAGCGGGAGCTCGCGTCCGATAACACGTTAGCTCATTTCAACACAAACGCGCGCATCGTGCTGACAGTGGACGCGTCGCCGTTCGGCATCGGAGCCATCCTCTCGCAGGTAGAGGGCGACGGCGGCGAGAAGCCGATATCTTACGTGTCGCGTTCCCTAAATGCGGCTGAAAAGAAATATAGTCAAATTGAAAAAGAGGCCACTGCAATTATTTTTGGAATCCGTAAATTCCACCAATACCTGTACGGCAGATCCGAGCCGTTTATTTTACGGACGGATCATAAGCCCTTAATTTCAATATTTCGGCCAGGTAAGGGCGTGCCGACCGTGTCGGCTAATAGATTGCAAAGGTATGCGTTGTTTCTTTCCGCTTACAATTACGTCATTGAATACGTATCGAGCGCGTGAAATTGCGCTGATTGCCTCAGCCGTTCATTAACGTCGGAAAACGATAAAGGAGACGGACCGTTTTCTACAGCGGCTGACGGAAGCCGGGCCGACGCTCCGTCGGATGAGCTGGCGTCGTATGTGAACTTCGTGTGGGGCGAGGACGTAGCGCTCATCTCCCTGCAGGACGTTCGGCGTGCTACGGAGGCTGACGACGTACTATCTCAAGTAATGCAGTTTACTTTGCAAGGCTGGCCGACTAAATATGTTAAAAATGAGTGCAGGGAATTAAAACCGTTTCACGAATGCAGATTCGAAATATCTGTAGAAAACGGTTGTCTATTAAGAGGTACAAAATTAATAGTACCCGAGGCGCTTAAAAAAAAGGTAATCGATGAATTACATAGGGGTCATCTAGGAGTTATAAAAATGAAGGCCGAGGCACGGCTCAGATTTTGGTGGGCAGGTATGTCAAGCGACATAGAGCGTGCGGCTGCGGAGTGCGGTGTGTGCCGTCAGCTTCGCCCCGCGCCACCGCGCGCCCCTCTGACGCCGTGGGCCTATCCGCCCGCGCCGTGGTACCGGGTTCATATAGATTTCCTAGGATTTACCTTTCAATAACAAAACCTATTTGGTGGCAGTCGATGCCTATTCAAAATGGGTAGAAATTTACGATGTCAGCAATGGTTATAGTTCAAAAGTTGTGATTGAAAAACTATGCGATTTGATGTCCCGATTTGGCATTATTCACACCATTTGCAGTGATAACGGGTCTTCTTTCGTGTCTGACGAGTTTACCAAATTCTGTTCCTCAAATGGAATAACACACGTAACGTCTCCAACGTACCACGCGCCTAGTAACGGACAAGCCGAAAGCTATGTTAAAATAATAAAAAAAGCCATAAAGTCTATTTTACTCTCGGGAACTAATTACAAAAACATTAATGTTAAGTTAAATGAATTTCATTTTTACCATAGAAATTCGGTACATTCGTCCCCAAACGCTCTCCTGCTCAAATTTTGTTTGGTAGAAATTTACGTTGCCGATTAGACTCGATCAGTCCGTTGTCATCATCAACACCTGACCCGACGCTCGTGGAGACCGTCAAGCGGAGCCAAGGAGCGCAGATTAAACATTACCGAGGCAGACGAAGCGTAAACTTTAAAGTGGGTGATGTAGTTTTAATCAAAATTAATTATGGTCACAAATCTATTTGGCAAAGAGGGGTCATACAGAAGATATTAGGAAGAACTACATATATTATAAAATCAGTAAACCGTATTATTAAACGTCACTCGAATCAAATTTACGAATTTAAGGGGGAGAGTGGAGATATTGCTCTTAGCGAAGAATCAAAGGATGTTTCGGAAGCACAGGTATCGCTGTATGTACCTTCAATACTCCGTTCGCAGAATAACCCAGCGGAACAACCCGGGCCGTCCACATCCCCGGTGACGACACCTACATCTGTCGAGATGACAACGGCCCCGCCGTCAGCGCCGGCAGTCGGCCCCATGACCTCTCCGGCACCAGCTTCCGAGGGATCGCATGTGCGATACAAGTTACGGCCTCGGAAGCCCATTAAATATTTTATATAATATTTATTTTCATATTTTTATATTTTCTTTTGAAAGGTGGAGGGATGTTAGTATGTGTAAGTGGGTAATATAACAATGACGTCACGCGGCGACGCCGCCGATTGGGGTCATTGAAAGATCAGTCCGAATACAGCGCTTGCCCAGTATACCGCCTTTTTATTCTCTTGTTCCTCGAGTCCCTAACTAACACTCCGAAAAATCAGGATTCACTTAATTTTGTTCTTTTACCCATTGAACGAATTGTCGGCGCTTTGCATGGTCTGCTGGCTTGAGCACCGGAGTAAGCTGAATCTTGTACGGGTGAAGGTGGATAGTTTTTCATCAAAATTCGGTTTCGTACGCATTCGATTCTTTTTTTCCTCGATGAAAGTTTTTGTAATTCGATTCCGCGAAAACATAACTTCGAACTGTACGTAACATATGTCAAAAACTTGTTATTGATAAAATATACCATGGCAACTGTATTTTTATATTTAACATGAAGGTTATATTTTTCTATCCCTAGAGAATAGTTTATTTTCGGGATAAAAGGAATGTCCTTTTCTGTACCCTTGATAATGTGTAAACTGAAATTGAATGTGAAAATTTCAATGTGTGTGTATAATGGTGATGTGTGTGCGTGTGATGTTTGGTTTGTGTCTTTGAGGCGTTTAAGCGTAACAAACAAACAAACATTCACATTCGCATTAGTAAGGATATGTCTAGAAACTATTGGTCAAATTTGTCAGTGACATCTGGAGTCATATTGGTGGTACATAATTAGTTTAAAATAAATCTAATCAAATAGTTGGTCCATTCGAATTAATGGTCTATTTATGTTACTATTATTTAGAAATCAGTTTGCGAAAACTACATCATTAGGCAACTGTCGACACTTTTCTTAATTAAATATTAGTTAGTCTAGAGTTGTATTGTTACTGTAAAACTGTTATTGAACTACAAATTTAGAAGCCCAAAACTGTTAAGCCTTAATTTAAATTTGAAGTTGATGTCAAAACTTAATCTAACACTGGATTGTTATAACTGATTTCTCGCAATCATAAACGAAAAAAAAATTGAGAGATCGCTTTGCTTGTGATAAATACATAATGAAGAAATGATGATGATATGATGTAACTATAGAGAAAATATGAATAATTATCGACCATAAAAATCAATTTTCTTATGAAAAACCTTTCTTACATGAGAACCTCCCCCCAGGATTACCACAAGAATCCGTTGTCGTCCTCCGGCAGCAGACTCTCGAATGACCAGATTGAAGAATCATGAGATCCTTGACTAGATCATAAGATTGCAGGATAGCATTACCGATAACGTAAGAGCAGATTTTCGTCGGAGCGATGTAGAATGCCCCGACAGCAAGGGCTGGTGGTGTCACGAACATAAATAGGGTTCCTGTCATTGAGTGGCCTAGGAGTGTCATTCTTATCCCCTCTTCTGTCCATTAGAGGTAGGCACCTGCAACCCATTAGTTAGTTGCAAATGCTTTTGGGTAGGTCACTTAATGTCGGGTGTGCCGCTAGCTCGTTTGCCACCTTCTCCTATAAAAAAGTTTTACATAGTGCAATAATGTTCCCATGGACGGATAATATAGGATCAGGGATTGTTGTTTTTTATACATACAATTTGTAAAAAAAGTATTAACACAATTTTGATCCGCGGTTAAAGTACTAAAAGCTCCGAATGAATATTACAGCGCAATTTAAATTGTAGTTGCGTGAACACAATTGTGTATTGTAATCCTCTTAAAAGCTGTTTAACCACTATTTTGCCAAATTGTAGCCAATTGTACCGAAATTTAATAATTTATAGGTAAAATCAACTGATGACGAGATAACATTTTATTGTTTTATTATTATTACAGCTAGTCTAGCTTTATTACATGCCAATAACTCGATGAACACGTGAATGCATTTAATTATTATTTATGCATTTAATGATTAACGTATTTTTGTGAAACACCCGCAAAATGATATGCTTAAAGCTTTATGTACGTACATTCTATGTTACATAGTTACATATGGCCCATTACACTACATAGTATTATAACATAGGTCCTATGAAAATGCTCAAAGCATGTAACATATCCAAGGTAAAAATAATAGAAATTATATAATAGACTAGGCAATTGAAAAGCTGGAAACTTAAATGATATGACATGATAAAAAGCATAGAGAGTGAGCCTTGTGCTATTTTTTTTATAGAAGTAGGTGGCAAACGAGCCAACGGTACACCCGATATTAAGTGACCGCTACCCGTAGACATCTGCAACAAACTAATGAGTTGCAGATGCGTTGCCTACCTTTAATACATTTAAATTTCTATGATCTGCTTTCAGCGGTATGTCTAAACCTATATAACTTAGGTTCCTTAAAAAAACATCGTATGGTTTGCTTGAAAGCCCCGTTGGGAGATTCACCTGCAGCTTCTCTGGCGTTGTAGATGTGTCTGGACGCCGGTCATCACTCAGCAGTGACTGCGAGCCACCCGCTGTACGCTTGACTCCAGACACTACAAAAACTATAAAGAGGTGAGGTATAGGTACATAACACATCATAACTATTTTTTTTTGCCTCTTTGTTGTTTAAATCTTATGACAAAAGTTGTGAATTCTCATATTTTGTACTTCTATATTTAATTAATAGACTTTTTATTTGTTTATTATTAAATATTTTGCATACGTGAATTTGAAACATTTTTACACATTTCCGTCATCTAATTGAAAAACAATATAATTCCAGCCAACAAACAATGCTTAAACGCCTGTTCCTAAATTAAACAAACAATAGACGCGTATCGAACCATACGGACGTGTTCCCACGACGCGTTTTTTTACCGCACAGTTATGGAAGACCATTTTTTTTAAATATTGTATTATTATCTGTCTTTTTTATATAAAAGAAGGGGGCAAACGAGCAGCGGGAATACAAAGGATCTGCAGATGTGTTGCCGGTCTTTAATCTTATGTTCACCAGCGTAAAAACAGTTTAACTTCCAATTTTGCCATGACAAGGCATCTAAACTTTCACTATGCTTGAGGTGGTAGAGCGCAGAAGTCGTTTAGACTAAACCTCTAAGTGTAACTAAGCTCAAGGTTTCCCTTGGGAGCCTCGACTCGCGCCGTTACTTTATTTATCATATTACCGAATTCGTGATCACAATTCAAATCTATGGATTTTCATTCAAGAAGAAAATATATAAATACGTTGTGCTCAACGTTATGAATGAACATTTGTCAGTGTAGTTGAATGCATGAAATATAATGGCCTCCATTGATTTCCTAGGAAGTTTAGGTAATTGTGTTTTATTACTAACTAATTTTTGTTTTACCAGAGCTAAAGCATTTGCTAGGAGATGGTTTAAGACTATATTCGAATAACATATTGCTGAATTTGAAGTTGTTACTTTATGTTTTACAGACCCCCGATTTTAACTTGCTGCTAAAACATGCTTCTTTTGATTTTGCAGTATAACTATAAATAAAGTCGCATACGAAAAATGTATGAAAACGCATTTTCCTGAGAACGACGAGCAAGATTGTAGAAGCGTTGCTTGCTAGAAAAAGAGCCTCTTGGCCTCTTTGTGTAGGTATCATATATGAGATAACGTGGTGGTCATTGCATCTCACAAGCACAATGAAGTAATCCCTAACCCAATCCTATGTTATTTGTTTCAATCATAAAAATATATGAGTATTTGTTTCAAACAACGGCCTAACGAATTCTAAAAGTAAAAAATAATTTTTAATCTGACAAAACAATTTGTTCGTCATCAACATTTCCACCTGAAGCTTTCCTGTGAACGGCGAACCCTCCAAAAAATTAAAAAGGTTTGAACTTAATTTGTTCCCCTCTGTGTTATTCAATGACTCCCTGTAATTGTGCTTTTGGAAAGAAGTCCCATGTTTTTTTTAATTATTGGATTGAAACAATATACACAAATAAATTCGGTATGTAGTCTAGTAATTTCTGAACTATTTGTTGTAGTTGCCGTATATTCAACTTTCGACTTTAGTCTCATTGTCACAGAGTATTTTTGACCTCAGCCTTCATTTTGCCGTGGCCTCTATCACCCTTTCCATGGTGTTATCTTTTCCTTTTCTTCTTCTTAAAGTGTCTCTCCGACTAGTGGAGGTTGGCAGTCAATTTACCATATTTTTCTTTGACGTTTGCGTGGCGGAATAGTTTTCCTTTTACTTAACTTTTTACCCCACCCCACACTTTTCTACAAACAAGCCTGGCAACCCAACGGCAGCTCCTAATTATTGAATATGTTCATAGACAAGTTGAAATATAACTTCAGATGACCTGCTTACTCGATTGCCATCTTCTTCCATAAGAAAACTGGCAAGCATATACAATACGAATGAAGGTTATCTAATGGTACAATTCCATCAACACTATCTCAATCTGTAAAGTTTTGTCTGAGTACAAGCACATTTTTGTACACGGAAGCTCACGACGTAGGACTGGAATTAATGGTGTGTTAATAATTTGCACAAGTCTCTCATTCTATTCGTTGGGCGTCACGTAAGATTCATGACTTCACCATTCTGGCAAGATGCCTTTTGGCAGTGGTCGAATTGAAACCTTTATTAAATTTTTAGTCAATTCTTACATTAAATTAACACATATTTAATTAATTAAACACTCAAATTTAGGCATTAAGGTTCATCTTAAGTAAAACGTAACAATATTAGTAATAATATAATCGAATACTTTACTTCAAAATAAACCAGACGAATTGGATATATATTCAATATGAAAAACGCATAAAATCAGAAATATTCTCATACAGATATGCAAACATTTTACGAATATGTATGCAAGCGTCAGGAACATGCTACGTACAAATAGAGCGTAGTAGTTTCATGTGGATGCAAATAATGTTTATGTATTTTCAACATAATGACATGTAGAAAATGTATAATTTGTTAAGTTTGTTGGTTAAAACATTACTCCGCAAGACCTGGATTCAATTTCCAGTCGAAACAAAACATTGGATGTGTTTATTATAATCTCAAATGGTTTCTGAATGACTACTCCCTGGTGAATGGTGTCATGTAACGGGTTGAATCACTACTATTAGGTACTAATTAGGGCCACGCTTCTTTCTACGTAGTCAAGCTTATGGGAGCAAAAAAAATCTTTTATTTTTTAGTGACGCATGAATCAATGTTACCGTCCTCTGCAACTATTTTCGGATGCTAAGAATATAAATAGATAATCCATATAAACATGTTAGATAAATAACTATCTCATTTTTAAGCGCTTAAACTTTTTTTTATCGAAAAAATAATTTATTCTATTCCTGTAATAAATATTATTTTTCAGACAATATCTGAAAAATAATATTTATTACAGGAAAATCAATTTATGCGGTTGTGTCACCTTGTGCAATGCCTTCCACTGTATGCGGTCCTCAACTTTCCACAGCCAACTATTTCCCGCCGTTTTCGTCACGAGGTCGTCGGTCTATCTAAACGAAGGTTCTACACTTCGTGTACGTCGCATCCATTCCAAGACTTTCCTCACCATCTGTCCTCTCTAACTCTACAGATGTGACCGGACTTTTTGACGAATTTCACTGCTTAAGAGTTATGTCGACCTTTCTTTTTCTTTCGATTTATTACATAAACACCGAAAATAGCTCCCTCCACCGCTCCTCAGGCTTTTTAACTTACAAGCCAGCCGCAAAGTCGAAGTCCTAGTCTTCGCACATCAAGGACATGTCACGGTGGACGCACTGGTTAATTTCGTCTTTAGGATTTGTATGTATGTACAAGTGTATTATATATAAATAGTTTACGGTTAAATATAATTCACATTAAATGTATATAGTTGACATGAAACAATTACAAAGAGCTTAATGGAGTCAAATGTAAAAGGAGATTAGCCTTTTGCCATATCTCTTAAACAAACTTTAACAAGTAATTTTTATTCATAACTATTTAAAAAACGAAAAATAATTGATAACATTAAGCTATTTAATACATTATCTGTTTAAACAAATGAATGATGTTTATTATAAATTATATATACGAGCACACCACACATAGTTCAAACACTCACCTGCAGTGCTATTTACAACTTTCAACAAATTACGTTCGCTCTTATCCAACAAGGTAAAGTTACAACGTGCAAACAAAGTCGAGCAACACTAAGCCAAACCGCAATGAAATTCGTATTACATGTTACTTATCGTCTCGTATATTTAAAAACTCGACAACAGATCAATTCATTGCTTAACTGAATCTTTTTCTAATGTATTTGGAACGGTGGAAAGAGCGGTCATGACTTTCCTTACTGGAGTGCCGCTGTTAGACGTCGCTAACCGTTTTATCCACTTAACTCCCATAGCCGCGTCTAAAGTAAACACTGTACATTATGCAAGGCGTATGATGTGACATCTTACATCCAATATCCGCAGATTAATGTCGAAACGGGAGTTTATTTATACACCAAGGTGGAAAACAGCATTTTAGTTTATTTAAATATAAAAGTTTAAAGAAAAGTAATAAGT
>DWTW01000993.1:0-13874 GCA_018246275.1 Papilio slateri | reverse complement strand
TGTTTATATGATTGTATTTAACATTTATTATATTGTTAAATAATTATTATTTTTTAATTATTTAATAATGCTAGTTAGAATGGACATACTTTAAAACGGAATAAAACATTAATATTCACTGTTACTCAATCAAAGTTATACAATTTCAGTAAATTGGAAAGCGATGTATTCGAAATATTAAAGGAAACATAGAAATGCACTTCGTATTTAATGGTAAAAGCCTAGAATATTTTCAAGCGAGAGCCTTCTTTCAGCGTTGCTCCGGGGAGGGTATTTGCAAATTCCGTTTTAGAACATACATATTTGTCAGGCAGCATCGGCATCTACAATGTAAAATACCTTTCATAAATAATCAACAACAGAATACGTAATAAGCGTGTACGATAACATGATATTCGCTTGGAATGCGATCCAACCACCCACTCAAGTCTTACCTCCCCGCATACCCTCTTTTTTACAATGATGGATGAACCCATACTATGTACATTAGATCCGTTAGATTATTTCCTGATGTAAACTTTTTTCTAAACTGTACAGTTCAGACTATCATGTTATCGTGCACGAGTTTTCCAAAAGTAAAGGAAAATTGATACGAGATTTGGATATATTTTCAAAATAACATGTAAGTAAATGCTAAAAAAGTTATATGTTATTGATTATGAACATAGCTGAGGTCAGGTTTATTACAATATATATATATATTTGTTTTTCCTTCTTCACACTTCATTTTACGTTTTTCAAGCGCTTTAACTAAAAATTATCAGCGGAATCCGATCAGTCCATTGTTGAATGCGACGTTAAAATATTATGAGATAACTAGCTTTATAATATTATATTATGAGATTACTAGCTTCATAATATTATGAGATAACTAGCTTTATAATATTATGAGATAACTAGCTTTATAATATTATGAAATAACTAGCTTCATAATATTATGAGATAACTAGCTTTATAATATTATGAGATAACTAGCTTTATAATATTATGATATAACTAGCTTTATAATATTATGATATAACTAGCTTTATAATATTATGATATAACTAGCTTTATAATATTATGAGATAACTAGCTTCATAATATTATGAGATAACTAGCTTTATAATCGGCCGACAGATTTTGTAACAAATAGGAACGAGTCGATGGTCCAATACCGTGCCAACCAACGACCGTCCAAAAACTGCGTCGTCTCGAGAGATCCTTCAACTGAACGAATCTAATGCTGTCAACACAAGAAGCGTTTGTAATCAGAAATTTCAATTATCACTACATATAAAACAAAATCCCTTCGCGGGTCTGTCTGTCTAAGCGCGGTAAATTAAAAAAAAATACTTACCGAATTTTCATACGGTTTCACCAATAGACAGAGTGCCAAATTCATAGGAGACAGTGCTTTGTGAAGAAATTTAATACATTCATATTTTCCTTACAAAAGTTTCCATTTCATTACCTTTTCATCTTGCTTGCATTTGAATATATTCCAACATTTGAAAATCGTACATTTTTGATCGAAAGCCTAAAATTACATTTTTTGTTCGAGCGTATAATTTGCTATCTCTAAAGAAGAGATTGTTTAAAAACGAAACGTCTTTAGTATTTTATAACTTTAACAAAAATCAAATATTCAATATATGAACATAAGATTTAATGAGTAAAAAAATTAAAAAAAAAAAGAAAAAATAACATAAAACCAGTCTGAATGGTTATCGAAATTAATCACATCACATTTCCTGTGACAGTCCGGGGAGGAATACGAATCTAATGACACTTTAAAATCGGTCTAGCCACTCAACCTATGGGAGGTCTCAATGGAACGGACGTATGTCCCTACATAGATACATACATGCATGCCCGTATATACTATATGTTATAAAAACATTACCTTCTTTCTGGGTCAGTAGGGCAAATACATTAGTGTAAAGTGTATAAGCTAGTTTCATTTGGTAACACTTTTCTTTATTTTCCATTTTGAGTCATATATTCCATAGAGTCATCTTCAATTTAAGGGACCTTTTGATTTATTTAACGTTGAAGCAATCTCCATTCCTTCCTGCATTGTGCCTTCGTCTTGAGGTCTTGATGCGATCCATCTTTTATTTTCAAATTTACTTTTAAGGTAATTTAATTAAAAAAATTAGGGATACCGATACAAATATTCTTATAACGATATCGGCGATACTGACACCGATACGTTTAGTAAATTTAAAATGAAGGTAGAATAGTTAAACACGAGTTTTTAAATAATATAAAAAAAACAGACATTATAAATTCGAATGACATTATTAGAATTAAAATTGACATTAATAAGGTTTATATTTAGCAATATTTTGTCAAGTCTTACGGAGAAAGGCGATGTCGCAACTTTGTTCGAATTTTGTAATGAAACAGGCGAAAAAACGAGCGCGTTTTACATTAGCTTTTTAAAGCGCGAATTTTGAAAAGTATCGTTGTATCATAAATCCGAAGTATCGCCGATATATCGGTATCGGTATCGAATGCAACACTAAAATAACCATCATAACATCTCAATAGACAGATACTGCTTACCCATCTTACTGTAGAAGGATTGGAGATTCGAAGAATTTAAATTTTCTTGATGACATGTATGTATGATGATATGGTACGATTATATGTTAAAAAACAGTTTCATTTTTGGTAACGGCGCAATTGGTATTATCTAATTGAATACTTTTGTTGTAGAAAAAGAAACCAAAAAAAAAAGCTCTTATACACTTAGATCACAAAATAGTCGGAATAGTTTAAGGGAACGTTCGCGATTTAATTAAGAATTTTAATTGAATTCAATTAAACGCTGCGGCGCAGATTGATTCCGCTCGCCGCGGCGCGGCTGTTGGAGCCTTCTCTCGGGACGAGGCTCTGTTGATATTTTTATGGAAGAAATTAAATATTTTTCCCTGGCTTTAATCTTAGAACCGAACCGGTCGATTCTACGTTTACTTTTTTTGATGGACGCTTGACTTTTTTACTTATTATCTGTCCACCATTTCATACATTGTTCCCGTTTTAGGACCGGCGATACGGCCAACAAGTTCTAGAATTGTGGACAACGCAGCGTAGATAGACCTACCACAAGACCTCTAAGTCTGGTCGAGGTTACAGGAGTCAGGCACAGGACCGATTGCGGTGACTTACGGGGAAGCCCAGGGATCCCTTTAAATCCATACCATCCATATATCTGCGTAATATTATCGCTGTATTGTAATAACCGTATTTTAATATCGTTTCTGCGTAAATTTATGTAAATTTCCCTCATTATAACAAAGCATGATATTTTGTGATAACGTACGCGCGTCGCAAATTAATTAGTTTACGATACGAAAGAGGTTTATAGATAGCGTGTCTGTGATAAAATATTACATTCAGTTTTGATAAATGCTTATAGAACAAATCAATACCAATAGTCAGGGCCGATAGCCTCATGGTTAAGGTTCGAATCCCGCCATTCGACTATTGTCATGAACCATGTCCAACCAAGTTTAAAACGTATTTAACATAGGTAAAAAGAAATATTAGTACATTATTGCGATAGTCTACTAATATTTCATGTATATGACCACATAGGGTTGGCGACAGGCAGGCGGACAAAAAAATCTATGGCCAAAACCTATTACAGTATGGACGACGGTTGCACTGAGCCGACTCTACATAAAGTGGAAAAGGGCAGGATGAAAAAAAAAACGTCAAAGTTTTTTCTATTACATTGGCGGAATTTTGAGTGTCTTTGTTACAGTAATATTACAAGATGGTGGCCTTCAAATTAAAACGCCTTAATATTTGCACATATTGGCGGAAGAAATATAAAACTAGGTGTCCATATGTGGCCTCTCTAAGACCAAAACAACACGCTGCACATCTATCTCGATGTTAACCCGATACTGTTTTTACATTACATTAACTGTTGTTTTAAATAACATGCTGACAATTTCTTCGTAAAAACATTTTTTAATCTTAATAATTACCTATTCTATAAACAACTTGCTCAATCGAAAACTTCAGAAACATTTTAAGAATGCGCACGGAAGTTTGTGAAATTTTCTATGGAGGAGAAGCGAAGGAAGCTAATATTAGGTGTGTTTATAATATGACCTGTCAGCTAATTGTGAACTGAACGAGTCATTTACAAATTTTAAGTATTATGACAAATACAACTAACGGGTTTTTTTTTTTCAGAAATATCTTGTTTATAAACTGTCGAGAAATTACACGTCAATTTGTGAATGATTCGTTCAGTTCACAATTTGCTGACAGTTTATAATATGTGTAGTCCGATTACAAACTGAACGTCAGTTTGTAATCGGACACAATTAGTTTGAGACATGTGTAACAAATAATCTGAATAAAATATTATATTCGGCCGTATTTCACATCCATAAACCTAACGTAACCTAACTTTATAAATTATAATTGAACTTTGACCATCTGGCGACACAGAAGCACGTCTACGCTATCCTTTCTGCGGACACGTCAAACGAATGGAATGACCAGCACCAATCAAAGCTACCTCCAAATCAAACAGAAATATCTCTATTCTGCCTACGTCGATCGAATATTTTTCCCTTCGGTTTGCTTTGGAACGGGTTTGATATTGGAAAAAGGTTTTGTTTTTGTGAACATCCTATATTCGTCCGTTGTGTTGTAACGAAATGCGAAGAGTTTTCACGTTTTCACTTGAAATGCTATATTTGATGTAGATTTTTCAGTGGAATTATTCGAGACACATTATAAGTAGTTTTAAATATATAAGAACATTTTTTTATGGATGAAGAAGGTAAACATTCATTAAGTTACGAAATAATCAAGAAAGTCACAGATGCGTTGCCCACCTTATGTTGGAAAGAAGTATTGACGAGTAAAAGGATAAAAGAAGGAAATGCGAAGGTAATTAATTACCTTAGGCACCTCACTCCTTCGACAAAATGCAGACGTATAAATAATACCTACCTTTTTTCCCGACAGACCCAGAAGGTAGGACGGCCTTTTACCATGCGTATCGCGTGCATGTTTGTATGTCCGATCCATTGTGACCTCCTGTAGCATGAACGGCTTGATTGATTTTGAGGAGTGGTGTGTCATTGGATAGTCTGTTGAGTTTTTTGGTTTTTTTAATTTAACTAGTACTCGTAATAAGCTAGCTACACACTAGCCATTGACCAGGATCCCATCTGATGTTAAGTGGTCAAAAGATAATACGCACTATTTTAGCAAATTCTTCAACTAATACTTCACGCTGATATTATTTTCGGAATACTTTAAAACGTAAATTTACTTGATTATAGTTCGCCAGAAAATACCTCTATGTAAATTTAATATTCTATTCTATTCGTGTTATCAAAGAGGCGTTACATTGATCAGGTTCGAACAATGGTAGGGCTTAATGTTCCAAAGTAAAATTACATTAGCACGGCTTTAAACATAAACCGAATATTAACTAGGCAATTTTGATGCGGGATTTAGTGAGGGATAGATTCATTGTTCGGGACGTATGGAACGGTCGCGGGAACGCGCCGGGACGTACTGATTAATGTGTATCACACCAAGACTTGCCATGTTCACGCTTTGCTAATAAATGAGGTAAAGTAGTATAATATAATTTATTTTACTGACGTCCATGTCGTACATTTTAATAAATATCACAAGCTTATTGGCATCAAATACATTAAAATTACATATAGTACTTTTATACATACTATTAAAATTATGGCAAAATAATAATCAAGAAACTCGGCTGTTCCTAATTCATCCATTAGACCATGATCCCCTGTCGCGCTGGTTTTCAATCATCAATCTTGTTTTAAATGTCAGTATTCAATAAAATTCCTTAACTTCCCCGCAGACGAGGTTTGCGTAGATGTACAGACACGTATAAAGGGAACTTGTATGACCGCGAATTACAGAATAACTTAGATCGTTTCATGAGTAAACTTCATTGTATTTTTTTCGACAACACTGATGTAACGTCATAAGAGGGAAGTGTCATGCATTAGTGTAAAGGTAACAGCGATAGAGCCCGCAACAACAATATCTGTTACACGAATGTGCCGGCTCGACCGGTGAAATACCACGACCTCACAGAAGACAGGCGTGAAGTAGAAGTATACTGCGTTTCGTCTGATGAGTGAGGTGCCAGAGGCCTAATTTTAGTCCTCTTCCCCTTCCTATCCATTTCTACTTAGGAAAGGATGGGAAGGGAAAGAGGATTGGACGAGGAAGGGATGGATAGAAAAAGGAAATATACTTTTTCTGTCTATCCCCTCCCCTCTCCATTAATTTAAGGTAGGCAATGCTTCTGGGACTTATTTCCTCGTTGCAGATGTCTATGGGTAGCGGTCACTTAACATGAGGTGACCGCTTGCTCGTTTGCCACCTTTTTCCAATAAAAAAATAATAATAATAAACCTGGTGCCTCTATCCTTCCGGCACTGCGCGTCGAGGGTGAGCAGGCGGCCGGGCAGCACGCGCGGCAGCGAGTCGTCTTCGTGCGGCGAGTTATACAAGCATGTCGCTGTATCGCCGCTGAAATAAAACAGAAAATGTAATTGCAATTACTAAATAAATATATATTATTTATTAAAAATATACAACATCATTTAAGGTATATAACATCCAATTTAATTCAATTAGTTTTAAAATGCAACTAAACTTCAAAAGATATAAATTACATAATCATAAAATTAACTTACTTTAAAAAGTGATGGAAGCTCTGTACACTGCAGGGTGACCACCTGAACCCTTTCTCCGTGTGCCTGAGATCGGACATGATAAAACCGTCCTCCCATCTGCATTTCTCCGCCCCTGGACCGCCAAGATACGATGGAGGTGGGCTACCGTCGTGAACTGCTCCTAATCTGAAATTTAATTAACAAAATGAATTCGTAGATAGTTTATAATCTTGTCCGGCCAACTTCGTCGTGAATATCGTACAAACTATTCCTTTTGGCCTTAAATGTTTGTTGTAAAATTTATCTAACAGTAATAATCAGATAATAGTTCCACTAATATTAAACGTCCAAACCATACTAATGTAGAGTCAGGGATTACAGGTAAAGTTATTTATAATGTAGTAAATGACTACCACACTGTCTGTCAGAATGAACCACATTCACGAGCAATTAGGGTTGTATACTTTGGTCTTGGGGCAGGCCCTATGGGCTATGTTGAGTACAAATCGGAGCTTAGATGGCAAGGTCCGAGCTCCTATACTAAAGACATTATAACCTTTTAACAGAAAAAGCAATTTTAACATGCGAGTCTTGGCGACCACTTTTGAAAGTTTTTGGTGAAATTTAATTTTTTAATCTATATTTCACTAACATTTACATTGTAAAAAAAAACTTACAAATGTCCAACTTCGTGCGCTGCAACGATGATACCAGAGAAGCCACCAGTGTCCTCGATTATGGCAACAGAGTTCACTTTTTCCAATCTTTTGTTGACAACACACGCACCACCAACGTATGCGAACCCTGTTCGTTAAATTAATTATAAAACATTGGTAAAAATTAGCCTTTAAAAATTGCACAAGTTTAACTTCTACACTTTTTCGTTCTAACATTCAATTGAAATTTGAAATTTAAAAACTAACTAAGATTTCAACATCGTTCACATTTAAAAATTAATTAACAAAAATGAAGAAGTGTCAAAAGGTAAAATTCTACAAGGACGTGTAAACGTGTGTATTGAACAAAAGGATAAGGAATTAATGACAATGTAGGAAGTTGAAATTTGATGAAATTTTTAACGTCGAAATGTTGGTACTTACATGATATATTTTATTATGTACGTATATACTACAGAATAGAGATATTTAAATACTACATAAGAAATTTAAGAAGTATATTGTATTTATAATTAGTTTAGTGTAATGTTTTCGTTAGTCATGCAAAGCCGTAATATTTCTAAATTAATTTCCGGAACCAATCGCCTTTACTGAATACTGCAGTCTTGTGTACTACACAGGTATCCTTTACCGTATATTTATAAAGCAATATTTAATAATTTAAACACTCGAATAAAAGCTTGCAGTTTTTATAGTAGTTATTTTATATACTATCTACATCCCAGCATGCAATTTGTATTCAAAAATGTAATAGAAAGGTCAGTAGTGGCCAGTACTTATTAATTTTAATTAAGTACCGCCTTATTAAATACTACTATATATTACTCAGTCTATGAATATTTCAGTCATATCTTTTTTTTAATTAAGTATTTATTTAATCTTTTTAGTCTCTAAAGCGGTTTCTCTCTTTGGAAGACATTTCTATATTTACTTAATCTATGGTTATTTCAGTCAAATAATTTTTAAATTGATATTTTAATAAATCACACAGATTCTAGCAATAATTGCTGTATTTATTGATTGAATGTCCTGCAGATGGGTAGGTCTGTATTTTACTGTGTCCTCGTGTCATTTAAATAAGGTAGGGCCGTCTGATCTTCTCGATGCGTTTACGCAACTTTCTTGTAATCGCACAATGTTCTAGTGATCTTTTGGAACGGTCTGCGTAAGTAGCCAATCAATATTTCGTAACAAATAGGTGGATGAGTTGTAATTTACTGCGTTAACATGCAAAATAAACAAAATAACGAAGAAGTCATGCTTCATATAACAAGCTGAATAAAACGCATGCTTTTTTATAACCAGTAATAGACTGTACGTACTAAGAGTCATTTACAACGATGAAGTCATATCTAAAAAAGTAATAAATAAAATTTTACAATAGTCATATAAGTAACAGACGACGTGAAGGATGCCGAAACTATACAGTGATAGAATATCAAATTTATGTACATGAAAAAACAAAAGGAAATCAACTAAGTCTAAAAGAGTAGATTTCGAGAGATATATATTATTGACAAGTGCATATGCAGTCATGGAGTTGGGTAGTGGGTATGGCGCTATAGGGTATGATCCCGTTGTGATATCGTGTACAGATAGGTGAGGGATTTCGATGGGGGTAAAGGCGTGCTCATGAGTGTTGTACGAATCACGCGTACCTGCTGTCCCCCTATTGCACGCATCGTTTGCATATTGTCTCCTGCACATGTCTAGTCTGAAAGCGATCGAAAGAAATGATACTGAATAAGTTGCTATCAAATTTGACCCGTTCTCCATCTAGAGTAGGGTAATGTCGGCTTTGTTATATGAACATACCCATAATTAGGTACCTCATGCGGAACAAAGTCTCTGTCAAAACAGTCTGGTTTCTGTGTAAGCGGCCGTTGTGGTTACGTAAACGTTTGCCAATATTTTACTTTCTAATTTTTTTATGCTGCAATTGCACATTTTAAATTTCAAAATTTGAATGTCAATTTTATGTATGCAAATAAAAAAAAAGTAAAATATTGTCTTTGTAATAACATATTCAGAGCCATTACCGATTCCTTTACCTCGTACATTAAAATTATCAAGCCGAAATTATTTCACTTTTAAGCTTCTGTTAATGCCGATTCATTTTACCAGCCGTAGACCTATAAACATCTTTTTAAAATAAATTTACCAGCGGTGCCTTTAGTGCAGCGACCACCCTTGCGTCGCCGGCACATGTCATACCTGTAGGTGAAATTAGGTTAACCATCTTCACCATATTGCCTTAGCCTAATTAGAATCGAAAATTAAAAAAAAAATCATCTGTCAAATGTCAAAATAGTACAAATAGTTTATTCAAAATTATTTTTTTAAAATTGTTAGTAAGATATCAAAAAATGTGATATTTAAAACTAATTTAAACTTCACTTCTCAAAATTATAAAGATTTGAAACACGGAGACGTTTGTAATTGAATCTTTTATTTATTTTAATAAACGCATTTTGTGCATATATTGTATCCAATACATGCATTTCGTACTTACCTGTGTCCAATATTCACTTTGGTAATGCACGAAATAAATAAAAAAAACATGAAATTCTTCTAAGACGTAGGTAGTAACAACATATATAAGATATAACATTTTTAAACTGGTCATTAACTTTATGAATGCAATTGGACTGTACAAATTGAAAAATAAGTCGTTAACCGATGAAAGAAAACGATAACTTGTGGTTGTCTATGATTTTTATGGTCAATTTAAAATTGATTAAGAGAAAGTTTTTTTTATAATTTAACGGCAAAACTAACATTTTATACAATTTATAAATGGAATAAATTGCGATTCAAATCTTTGCATAAAGTTACAATACTTACGTCCGTAGAGAAGATATATTACTATATGAATTGTGTTGGCCAACTTGGCCATGAAATTATCTACATCGCATAAAATCAGTATCATCATATTGCCTTTGTAATTGCACATATAAAGTTATAAAGTGACCCTATTTGCAAGTCATAGGTAAAGTACATAAATTTGCATAAAGTCGTTTATTTTAGTGACGGTTTCCCACAGTACTACATTCAAACCTACTTCGATATCGTGTTTACCTAATATTCAGAAATCATAAATAAATTATTGTATACCGCCAACAGTCTATTAACATTTAAGTTTATTGCCTCGTTATTAAAGTACCTTTCTTCATATCTTATTTCTTAATCGCATAAGCTTTGACCGATGAACAAATTTCTCATAAATATACCATAAATTGGTTCATTCTTCATTAACCTTTCTTTATTCTTCATTACATCAAGATATAGTATTTGAATATATTTTTAGCTAGCTAGTAACTGACAAAATTAATGAAATATTCGAGAACATTCGAAAATTAAACTTTTTCAAATAGATCCGTATAGACATTTTACGTCTAGTAATCTAATTTCTAATACAATGTATCGCTATGAAATAAAAATACCATTCCTCAACTCTTTCATTTTTCTTCGTATTGGTCTGATGAGAAGAATTTGATACAGTTCAATCACTTAACAATATGCTTTATGGAGAAAGAAGAAAGAACTACGTTAGATAAAAAAAGACGCGGTCCCTTATCTTGCTCTATATTTAGCATATGGGCCACCTTCTTGAAAAAATGTACAAGTGGAATATTTTTAATTTAATCTGCTGTTCGAAGAGGTCAATGTCAAGGAAACACTGACGCTGGAAATTGTTATAATCATTTACTGTATTCACAATAAACGAAGATTCAAATCGCATCTTTCTAACGCAAAGAATATCAACAAAATGAGAGGCTGTAAACGCGGGTAGAAATTATGTAGTTCCTGAGGTGTCTGAAGAGAATTGAATTGAATGTCCTCATTGATTTCTCTGTGGTGGTAGAAGAATACTTACTTTGTAATAGCAACAGCGATGTCGTAGACCGGCAGCCGTCGCTCTCTGAAGAGATACTTGCCCATGTCGGTAAGCGCGGCCGCCGAATCAATGGCGTCGCGGCCGACACGGTTCCTTTCCAGGTAAGGCGTGGCATCACGACCCTGCAGTAACCAAATATTTTATAACTGCATCTATGGTAGTACTTATCTTGCGACCTGACTACATTACGATACATATTGCTGGATAACCTTAATTATTCATCATCATCATCACGGGCGTCCAATGAATTGAATCTTGGTCTCTTGCCACCCCTCGTTCAGTGCACTCCCGCAACCTTAATAGATCGTCAGTTCATCTTGTGGGAGGTTCACGTCGTCTAGTTTGTGGCTAACATTTCTGAACCTTTCGACCTCATCGCCGCGTGGTCTGTGAGGAATGTGCCCTGCCCGCTGCCACTTGAGTTTAGCAATTCTACAGGTAATGTCAGTTATGTTGTTTCGGCTGCAGATAATGAAGTTCTCGCCTTTTTGAAGTGAAAACTTTTGGCGCGTTGAGCACCTCATGGGTGAACAAAAATCATAGAACTCGCGTCGTCACCTATTATTAGAGATTGGCGATGATGCTGCTGGCAGTGATGATGGTGAAATAGTTGTTGAAATTATGGATTAAAGTTGATTTTTCTGAAGTGTAAACTTTTTTGTGTAAAATAATTGCAATAATTGTGTATATAAATGCGCAATAGCGCAATAAATGAAAATTGTAATTCACCATATACATACATGATAGTACTTTCTACTGATGAATAAAACAATTCATTTGAAATTATTCCGTAAACATTTTTTGGGGACTGCGGAAAAAAACAAAGAAAAATAATAATATAATAGCTCGACGACACAATTCACAACTTACTTAGTTTTCACTTCTATCGGCAGTCCCCAAAGACTGCCCCGTTTTTTTTTAACCCAAGTGCTACTGACCTATTGCCATTGGCTTTTCACTAAATCTATACTATAGTGTAGGGCTTGATGTCCGTAAAACGATCACATGCCAAGTTATTTTATTGATTCATTAAAATAAATAAATATATATAAATATGCGCTCACGCCCGTAACCCAGAGGGGTAGGCAGAGATCACGGATTTCCATTTGGAGCGATCCTGGCACACCTCTCTCGCTTCATCTACATCCATACATCTATGCATACATGCTCGTCGGTTACGGGTACTCCTTATATCGCCTTTCCTTAGTACATATGTCACTAATCTTTAAGTCTATTACATCTTAAATCTGACAGAGGCGAGTCTTTTGCGATGCACCATATCGAAAACAAATATTTGTACTAAGTATTTGCACATCGACAAACAAATTTTGACATTGTTAGAGCCCGCAACATCTGTTGCACGAATGGGCTTGACCGGTAAAATACCACGACCTGACGGAAGACACGCGTGAAGTGATGAGTTGGGTGACGGAGGCCCAATTTCAGCCCTATTCCCTTTTTCATCCTTTACTACTAAGGATTGAATGGGAAGGGGTCTTCCCCTTGAGGATTAGACGGAGATGGGGTGAATGGGAAAAGGAAATATTCCTTTTTCTGTATTTCCCCTCCTCTGTCCATTGATGGTAGGCAACGCATTTGCAACTCATGTTTTCCTCTTGCAGATGTCTATGGGTAGCGGTCACTTGATATCAGGTGACCCACCAGCTTTTATAAAAAAAAGTATTGGCCTCGGCTGGAGTTCCAACACAATTCTTGTCGGTCCAACCTTTACGAGATAATAGAATATAATATGGCAAATATTACAGTCGTCACCGTCTGTCTTCCGTGTCTGAACTACCTAGCTGATAAATTTAAGACATGTTATATTATCGTATGAGATCTGTTAACGTCGAATATTAAAACTGAAGTGCTCTCCTCAATAATATTGTTTAACACTTAAGTTAGTTTTGTTTTAAAGATGATCGGCTATCATCATGGTGACCACATTTATTTTATTCTATATTATTTATAGGTGTTCACATAAAACAAAAAAATTAAACAACCATTTTGTATTGAAATAGGATATATTTTACAAAAATGTATGCGCAACTAGTTTTTTGTCAATGGAAAGCAATTAAATAAAGACAAAACAAAACAATCCGACACGGTTCAGCGCGAACAAGGACATGCCACCTCCTTGATGCCGATGAGAGCGATAGCCTCGATCTCGATCAGCGCATTCAGCGGCAGCTTTACCACTTGAAACGTTGAACGGGCAGGATACACTTCGGAAAAAACTGAGAACATATAAAATCTGTTAAATTTCACGTTGTCCATATTTGTAAATCAAACGAGCTAGTCGTTCACCAAGTATTCATTGAAGGACTTAGGAGTTAGTTTCGCACGAAAAATTGGGCTACCGTCATCTCAATCGCCACAAGAAACCAGAAGCTTAAACATTTAATGATGTTAAATTGTTTATAATGTTCTTAAACTTCACCGATCTAGCCAGCTTATACATGCAATTGCTGTTCCTCTTTGAAGTAATATATTTTTTTTGAGACGGACTTGTCACTGTTAGCCTGGAGGAGGCTTTTACAGATTCACTGGGTATGAGGTACGGCAAAGCGCAGAGGGCGCTTAGCCTAAACCTCTTTGCAGTAACTAAGCTCGAGG
>DWTW01000992.1:0-13881 GCA_018246275.1 Papilio slateri | reverse complement strand
TATATATATATAGCATAGTTAATTATATGATCGGCATTACGGGATCCGCAATCCCAAGTGGATAATAAATACTTACACATCATATGAATTTAAATGTAAATATAATAGAATACAAAACATTCACTTTATCTCCCTCTAATAAAAAAAAATAGTTAATCTACATTCTTTACAAATTTTATTAAACGAGTTTAAAACTGCAAATAGGGTTGCTTAAATTCCGTTCCAACATTGTCACGCCAGGCCTTCATAAATTGTAAGCTCTGTTCCGGATAATGGGAAAACCTTGCAAAACTAGTTCCTTCGCTTTAGTTATAAGATGGCGAAAACTGCACTGTAGTCAATAACTTGGTGAAAATTGAATGGTTGCATGAATTTAGCTTAAAATAATCTTATATATAAAATTTATTTTAATGAAATAGTTTTTAGAACTACTACAGGAATAATATGTTTATAATTAAAATTCTAATAAATAATTCCGAATGGATATTAAGGAATTTTAGTAGAAAATACTAATTGTATTGAAAACAATGGACACTGCATATAGTTTTATTATATTCTTGATCATGAATTGAATCTGTACTGTCGATCGGTCAAAGACGGGCTTTTAGCTAACTAGCTATGTTAGACTTTTATATGGATTATAAACATAAATTATAGCTATAAGACTGGAAATGAAATCTATGAAAAGCTTAAAAACTGCTCCTTCCACCAAGTTTAAGAACAAAAACCACAGGCTGCCAAAAAGGATAAGAAAATCCCTGAAACCTAGTTCCACGAATAACACAAAAAAAATTATGAAAATGAGGCAACTTGTGAATATAATTTGAATAGGAAAAGTCATTCGAAATCTCTAATTAGTCATTCGAAGTCAGCTTTATTAATTGGTACAAAATTTCAATTCAACTCGAAGATATTTCTCGAGTTTTAACCTACTTATCTGCAAATGACAGTATAAATAAATTCGCCTCGTAATTATCAAGTTTTAATTAAGTAACATTCTGTAGTAGGTACTTATTTAAAGTAACGAAATATAAATAAGGAAGGAAGGAATTTATATTTTCATCGTGGTAACTTTGGAACTTATAATGTCTTAAAATTCTTGTACACTGTAAAGGGCCCATTGAATGAGCGACAATTTTTTCAAAGATGTGTCTATCATAAATTTTAACAAACCTTCGCTCCCTTCATTAGTATGTTTATTTTTAAAGTTACACAGATAAAATCCTAAAATATTTTAGAAACGATCTTGTCGTATCTAAGGTGTTATTTATAGAGGGGTCCATTCACCTTCCGCGTGCTCGTACATCTGGCCTAGTTTCTTTTTATTCCCGTCTTATTTTATAACACACTTTTTATGTATCTCACAGAAGACAGGCGAGAAGTAGAAATATTTCTGCGTTTCGTCTGATGAGTGAAGTGCCGGAGGGCTAATACTGGTCCTTATCCCCTTTCTATCCCTTTCTAATAAGGAAAGAATGAAAAGGGGAAGAGGATTTACGGGGGCAAGTTTGGATAGGAAGGGGTAATAGGTATCTTTCCTGTTTATCCCCTTCTCTGTGCATGAAAAGGTAGGCAACGCATCTGCAACTCATTAACTTGTTGCAGATGCCTGTTGGTAATCTCACTCATCCTGGTGAAAGACCTCCGACAACTCCGAAATTAATCGGTACCTACACCAGACCACCTAAATGTGAGAAGCCGTTTCTAAGTAATTATTTAGTAATAATGTCACGAAAGTTTATGATACCTGTTGCTACTAATAAAAATAACTTGTTTCTGTATTGTCCCAGTAACTATCTACCTAAGCTTAACTGATAGGATGATAAAAATATTTAATTTAAAAAGAAATGTTTTTTTTAATAATTTGCCGTAGCAGACCCCGAATGAGGTGAATGAAGGTCATCGACAAGGACATTGCTAAGAATTTGGACCCAGCGACGGGTCAGGACTCTCCTGATCTAACGCTATCATTGAAGGTGAGAGAACAGGAGAGTCGACCTCAAATAAAAATGGACAAAAGGCCGGTTGAAGAAGTATACAAGAAAAAAATAGCACATGAATGTTTGAATATGTGGTTATAAATCAAGTTTATAGATTAAGGAAAAAAAGTACCGTTAATGCTATACTGTTAGATTCGTGAGCAACTGTCTACATTTAGTTAAAACCTTCGAAGCGGAGAGCACGCATCAACGGAGCGAAGTGCAAAACAATATTTCGGTTAATTTAGTGATACCCTGAAGAAACGTAAGTTCATTTTTATCATTTTTAGATAATTTAATAGTTCTTTCGTTCAACTCTTGTACCTTCTCATTCTAAGTACAAAAAAAATAATAGTACGCGATCATTAGTTAAACCACTCTGAGACTTGTTGTTCATACAATTTGTCTGTATATATGTCACCGTAAAATAGTCAACATAGTTAGCTTATAAACTCACTGGAAATATTATAAACTGTCGTTAAATACACTAAATCACTAACTGAACTTACCGTACTTTTTCTTGATAGTTTATAATCTAATGATGTCAATTGGTCAAATTGTGAACTGATATCTTTCCTTGCTTTATTACGGCATAGTGCAAATAGTAAAGAGTTAGAATGGGGAAGTTATTTTAGGTTAGGTTGGACGTGACATTTAAGAACTTATAAGAATTTTATCTTGAAAATTTGTGTTACAAAGAAAAAAATAGTTTGTTTCTTTTGACATGATAGGTCTAATTGTAAATTAACCATTTACAAATTTTCGTCAGTTTATATAATAATATCGCTAGTGAGATTATAAGCTAACGATGTTTACAATTTTACGATGACAGAAAAGCTACATTCAGAAGTGAATTTATAATTATCGTGGTAAACAGTTAAAATTATTATTTTTTGTCTGAAGTAAATTACAGAAATAATATTTGATGGGTATTAATAGAATTGGCTATTGAGACAAATATAATTATAGAAATTAATTTTATACATCAAAACTCACATAATTTATACATATAATGGAGGACTATACATAATATTGAATATAAGTACATATATGTATTTGTCTGGTAATTATGATTACGCAAAATATACTTTTATCTTTATTATAACGGATCGAAATCTATTGTGAAATATCACATCCACGTACTATTTTTAATTAAGCTCTTAATTATAATAAAATAAATAACGCTATATCTATAATACTAGAAGGCTTTGATATTTCGGTAGAAGAATAACTGTAATAAAAACATCAACCTGATCATGCCATGTCAACCTTGTCATGAGAACCACCAGGAGCTCATAAAATATCTGGGTTAGGTTAGGGAACACTTCATCAAGTCAACTACGTCAGCCAGTAGCACGACTAATTTTAAGTGATGCCGAAGACCTTCCACAACACTAAATGCAGCTTGCATTTTTTCCGGTTGCTTAATCTTCATCGCAAATATACATAGATAGGGATAAGTTCGCTGAGCCGACGGCTAACCTCCAGTAATGGAGAGGCACTCAAAGAGAGAGAGAGAGAGACAGATAGATAATTAAATTGCATGACACATAAAGAGTTAACAGCTGTTGCAGAAATGAGCAAGCTCGATCGGGGGACTACCGGAAACTCGGTAAACACCTCAACGCAATAAAATATTTAGCTATCCTTCAGTATTTCCTCCAACGTGTGAGGTCATCAGAGCCTCTTTTATCTCCTTGTCTCATAAGTCGCCTTTTGTATTCCTACTCCTAGGTTTTGCCGTTACAATTTTGTAAGAGTAGCGGCAGTCATGTTATATAAGTTTAGGTTTTTTCGTTTGCATATTAGAATATGCAGAAAGATTTTGTACCCAGACTTCGTCAGGTAACTCTAATACTTCCCTTAAAATAATTAAAATACATTGAACGGCAGCACTTGTATTTTTTAAATCTATTTTTATTTTGCTGATTAATTCTAAAAGATTGATCTACAGTGACCCTACCACGTGATATATATGTAATTACGCCACCATGACACACGCAATACCACACAGATAAAACGACGGGTTGCGAGCGTGTGATAAAACTTCCGAGTACTACGATGGCGTGACATCATTACAAATCATCACAATGCACCATTTATAACAAACGTACAGACGTTATAACAATATAATTGTTTAAGTATAATATATTTAAGGTTAACTACTGTTTTAAAGTAGTTCTAAAATGTATTTAGATATCTACTAAAAAGGCCGTATCTGTTGAAACTCAAACACGTTAGAGCTCCAAATTCCATTTTTATGGTTAGCACGTCACAACCTCTTTCGGAATTTTCAGTCTCGTTCGACTACTTTGTGCTTTGTCTCCAGCTATAATTTCAAAACGGACAGATTTAAAAAATCAATTTTAATACAGTTAATTCCATGTAATTAATATACAACCACTTATCTAGATGGTGGTAGTTTGTATACTAAATCGCGATATTGAGAGTTGCAACAAATAATTACTCAAAAACCTTTAAACTGGCTGTTTTCAGATGTTGATCAATAGGATAATATGTTTGATTAGTCTCTTAGTACTAATAGCAAACAATGAAGGTCTACGTGTACTGGTCTTCTTTCCAATGATATCAAAAAGTCATAGCATTTTAGGCCAAGGTGTTGTTAGCCGCTTATTGGAAGCTGGACATGAGGTAATTATGATATAAACATTTTCTTCAACATATGCAGGTTTTCCTTGTCATAATTTGTACATATTGTAAACTTGTCCTAAATGTTTTCTTGTGTAATAATAACGATTTGGGTGTCACAATATTTTTATGAAATCCCAACGTACTGCGAAGCAGAAGCATTCGGAGCAAAGTTCTCAGTTTCAATTTCTTAACAAAAACTATATATTATGCATTTGCAGGTAGTTCACGTAACATCCTATACTCGTAATAAATCTGAGCCAAGATTAAAGGAAGTTGATGTTAGTGCTCTTGGAGAAAGGCTTCGAGCCCAAATGCAAGATAATGGTAAGTCATTTCTTCATTATTTAATTGTTTGTTGCGATTGCAGTAATAAGCTATGTGAAGCTAGGAAATATTTCGACCTCGTTGACTAAGTTCATAAATCATTCGAAACATAGTTCCCATACAATACGTAGTAAATTCACTACGTATTGTTTGGGAACTATGTTTCTTATCACGCGTTTGGCGATTAGGTACTAGGGGGAGAAAACGTTCGAAACTTTGTAAGCGTACTAATAATGATATATTAAGTGCAAATTAAACCTTAACTTCCACATTTAAAGTTTCGTAACACGCACCGCACGCCCCCACGCTGCTCAAGGGCCAAGCTCCAAGCTCAAGCTCAAGGTTCAATAGAAAACAAGTCCGCGCGGTTCACCTGGCGGACGTGTTCGTGATCTAAACTCCATGTTGTAGTGTTTTGATCAGAAGTCCCAAAATAATATACCTATAATCTGGCAGCAGGTTATCAAACAAAATGGCACATATATTATATATTGTAAACTGCATCTGCAGTTCCTCTTGTGTTGCATTCCTCTGTTCATGGGCGGCGGTGATCACTGAACTTTAGCCTGAACGTTGTTTGTTGCCCCTTCCTCTATAAAAAAAAACAAATGTAAATAAATTATGATAAAAATACCTTGAATTTGTTTATAAAATACGAATAATATTTTCCCTTAACCTATTTAAGACTTTTTTATTTACCCTTTGTTAGAAAAAAGGACTTGGAAATGATGAAAATAGAAAATGAAAATTTGTAAAGCAATTGGCAGCGACCGAAATAGACTCCCAAAAAAACTATTTTTGTTCCAAAAATTATCATAATAATATTTTTAATTTATAAGCTTCAGATAATCCATTCGCACTGAGGAACTTAGTCGGCAAAGGCAACTTTGGCGATTCTCTCTTCTTTTTGTTCTTCGCATACGACCTTCACCGCCAAGTGCTGGAAGAAAAGATTGTTGTGGATCTATTGAGTGACACCAATGAACAATTCGATGTTGTAATCCTTGAGTGGTTTTTCAGTGATGTTATAGCTGGGTAAGAAATTATTTTAATACTATCTGAAAAAAAGCAAATAAACTGAGAACTATAGAAAATGCCAAGCATAAAATTTTCTAGGAAATTTAATACCGATTTGATGACTCTAATTAGAAGTCAGAGGCAGTTTTCAAAACAAATGTATTATTTAGTATCAGCTTTGAAATTATCCTTCAAATTGGCGACAAAATTGACAACCGAATAGCTTCCCGCGTATACACAAAACAATAACTATCCTAATTATAAAAATAGAAAATAGCGTGAAAATTACAGGTTTCAATTTTGCATGACCGTGGTGCGCATTCTCGCTCCTTCAATATTCATATAACTACGTATGCTTATTGTTTTTGGGTAATCTTAATAACACTGTTCTTTAGTAACCAATTTTGTCAACGCCCATTTTCGTAGGTCGTCCTATGCAACTCAATTTTGAAACATAAATTTTCTTTGTCTTTATTTATTCTTATAATACATCCAAACTAGGAATAATTCTGCTAAGAGCTTCCATTTTTAACAAACACTTTTCCAGACCACCAGAAAGCAGTTCATATTTCTTTACTCGTCAGAAAGCATAAAAATAAAGAAATACAATTGTTAATTTTCAGAATTGCTCCCCTCTTCAAATGTCCGCTCATTTGGTTTGGATCAACAGAAGCTCATTGGCAAGTTTTAAAAATTATGGATGAATTACCAAATCCTTCTTACAACGTTGATTTGTTCTCGGTAAGCCGACCTCCTCTTGCGTTTTGGGAGAGAATCATGGAATTATGGATCATGGTTAAAAAGTCACTCATGATAAAGTAAGTACAAAATTGTTTTTGAATTAATGAATGCAAATATTACGGTGTATGAAATATAAACTTCCGACTGCCCTGAGACAAGCCGAGGATAGAGCCGTGTGGAAACAGCTCGTCAACACGTCAGTGAAGGCACTTCAAGACAGGTACGACCTTCAGTAATGAAGCACACGAAGAAGGAGAGGAAGAAGAAGAAGAAGAATCCAATGTAATAAGTGAAATAGTACTCTTAAAAAATTGTAGTAAGGCCGTAAAAAAAATACCGTATGAAATAACAAACTATCATTTCATTTTTTCTGTTACTGTCCCTTCATGCAATTGTTCTTGTATCGTCTACAGTAATATAATAAAGAGAAGATTTGATTGTTTGTTTGTTACAAATAAACTCAGAAACTACTGAATCGATTTTAAAAATTCTCCCACCAATACATAGCTCTCATTTTAGCTTATATCAGCGAGTAACATAGAATATTTTTTAATTTGTCTGTCTATCCCGAGCGAAGCTGGGGCGGGTTGCTAGCTGTTAATAAATAAATAAACTTTATAACAATACAAATCATTAATCCTATTATGAGCTTTCCGCCATGCACTATTTTATCGTGTGTTTTATGCATACGTGAGAATTCGTTATATTTAAAATTTTGTTTTATTTTATTTGTGAATAAATTAAAATTTGATTCAGTTTTTGGCCATAGTTTTAATTTTTTTTTATGGAACAAGATGGCAAACGAGCAAGTGGTTCACTTGGTGTCAAGTGGCCGCTACCCATAGGCATCCGCGACAAGTAATGAGTTGCAGATGCGTTGCCTACCTTTGATGGATAGAGGACCTTTTCTAATCCATCGCCTCCTCGTCCATTCCTCTTGTCTTTCCCATCTTATCCTTATTAGGAAAAGGATGGGAAAGGGAGGAGGATTAAAATTGGGCCTCCGGCACCTCACTCATCGGACGAGACGCAGAATATTTCTACTTCATGCCTGTCTTCTGTGAGGTCGTGGTATTTCACCGGTCGAGCCTGCCCATTCATGCAACTGATGTTATTGTTGCAGGCCCTACCACTGTTAAAATATGAAAAGGACGGCAGAAAGCAGATCCTAGTTACCACTTTTATCTATCCAATTATCTTCACTCATTTTTCGTTATCTCATCCTCACCAGCCTGCATCAGTCTCCTGCTGGACACAAACCTTTCGTTATTTATCAAAATAAAATAAAATACTACAAAACGCAGTCATTAATTTGAAGGTAATTAAATAAAATTTATCCACGCTTACGTCTTTTGAATTCTGAAATCTCGTTATCTCCCCTCGTTACGTAGATTTTGAAAAGTGAAATCCAGTGAAGTGACTTCAGAATAAGTCCTTGAGAGCCGTCTCAACAGGTCACTTAGCGCCAAGATTAATGAACCTTTTTGGAATAAGTTACATGAATTAGTTTTTTTACACACTTTCAGTCACAGTGCAGAACTTGTTCTTTTTTTTTTCTATTTCCTAGTTTTATTATATTCGAGTAAAAACCAAATTACTTTCGATAGACAGAAGAAGGGCAAGACAGAAGATGATTTTTTTATGGAAGAAGGAGGCAAACGAGTCCGTGTGTTAGGTATACCTATGGGTAGCGGTCACATATGCGACAATCGAATGAGTTGCAGTTGCGTTATCAGACCTTATGTAGGACAGAAGATGGATGTAGATAAAAAAAAGGAAAGGACGAAAGAAGAGGGTGGGTATTAGGACTCCGGCAAGCCACTCAGACGAAACGCAAGATCATTTATATATGTAGGTATAGGAAAGGGATTAGGCTTGCGGCAACTCACTCATCAGACGAAACGCAACAACAAGAGAACTAATAGGCTAACATACTAAACTAACACAAATTCTAACGACGAATAAAATGGAAATTTTATTTAAAATACCTATTAAAGCCGATGATGAAAACATACTTAACAAAGTTAAGAAATTGTTGTGAAATCGATCATAGAGTAACATAATTAGTAAGGTCGTAAACTATCCCACTAACGCGTTATATCGACAATTTACTGGCCGCCGTAATACCTCAGTTATTTAACAGCTTGCATGGACCGGGTCCGAGAACTTTGTCGTGCATTCGAAAGTTCACAGCAGCTTGGAATACCTTTAATATATTGCCCAATTGGCCTATGCCATTAGAATTAATTCATGTTAATTTTATAAGTTAATTGAGATAAAAGCAATGAATACAGAGTTAGAGTTTGAAAAATCACGTATTTCTATTCTTATTGAATGTGTTATGTTAAATTTGACGAAATTGTTACATAAATAGTGATGTGACATAAATTTTGCTGTTTTTTTTTTCATATATTCATTCATTGGTTTATTCATTCATTACTTTACTCATATATTCATTCATTAATTTCTCCAATCATTAATTCATTCATCTAATTATTAATAGACAATTCAGAAACAATATAAATAATAAAATGTAACAGTATGTAAGTTTTGTTCGGCCAGTGCTCTTGGTACTGTTTTTTTGCACGAACTAATCGTGTTTTAATCTCTTACGTTGATATCTTGTTATAATTACTAGGCCTACGTATTTATAGCCCTTTACGTGATCTATTGACGTGTATTATAAGTTAAATAGTCAGCCACCCGCGCGGTATTCTGATGTCGAGAGATATCGAATCCGATTCGATATTTATCGAGAATTCTTAGATGATTTTAAATCTCAAATTTCAAAGAAGCTGAACATTTTTAGACCGTAGTTCTATTTTTCGTCATTAGCTGGCGCGATAAACTTAAAATTAGGGATAAATCATACAATTTAATAGAGGAATAAGCAAGGTCTCACGGACCGACAAAAAACAGGCTAAATTAAATAATATATATAAATCTCTTTTTATCAATGCTGACATAATTCTTCTGAATCATACCTTTTTATATATTTTACAAAATTCAGCTTAGTCTAAAGAGAACTTCGCGTTCCAAAAAAACGCACTAATCTCTCGTAGTTGAAAAACTCTGCAAGCTTAATAACGTTTTAATCAGTTTCGCGGCAATCGTAGCTCGCTACAACTTCTCTTTGCCAGCAGACGGCAACTTAAAAGCTACTTGAGATATTAACTAACTATTATATTTAACACAGGAATAACTTCATGCTTTCGCAACATAGAAACGATATACGATAAACTTATCCGTTTGAAAACGAGCTGCCGGGATTTTTTTAGCATCGAGATTGGAAGAAATAATATATAATAAACAAAAACTTTTAAATGATATAATATTAACGTTAAAAGTTGGTAAGTAAAAAAAATACATGAGTAATTTAATATTTCTTGGAATTAGGCAGAGAATTAGAAATAATAATATGTATATTCATATTTAATCCTTTTAATTAAACGTCGTACTAATATTATAAAGAAGAAAGTTTAGTTTGGCTGTAAGAAGTAATAAACGTTACAGCTATTTCTGCTTAATTCGTAACACTAGCATTTAGTAACGTATTACATGTAGACGTGACGGTGTCGACATCTTGTGGACATTATAAGCCAGGTGTAATTCCGTTGATAGAGAATTAATGGCGGGAGAAGCAACATTTGCGTTCGCTGTCGCAGTGATGTATCGTCTGTCCATTAGCCCCGCAGATTGGATTATAATTGACTATATACATGGCAACACTTGCATAATTAATTGAATTTAAGCAAAGGAAACTAGTATAATAAAGCTTAACACGTTCAGTTTAAATCCACATCTTTTCCTAAGCGAGGTTTGATTGAACTATCCCTAGCTTTTCTACTACAAAATAAAACAATACATTAATCTCTAAAGAGAACGTAAAAGAAGCGAGAGAGACCGGGACCATCCCAAATGGAAATCCGTAAGTCGACAAAGCGTAGGTAGGCCTCCCACAAGATGGCCGACGATCTGGTAAAGTTGCGAGAGTCCACTGGATGAAGGCGGCAGAACCGATCTTTGTCGCCACAAAGATCAGTTCTGCCTGCTGGAGGGTCCTACCTCGAGCAGTGGACGAATATCTGCTGAGACGACGACGACGGCTAATATTTTATCTAGTATCTTGACACTGATATTTATGTGGAGATCTTTGTCTTGCTACTGCTATGAAGTAATCAGTACACTTAAATATTTGTAACTAACCACAAAAAATAAATATAAAGCTTAAATATATTATACTTAATAGTACAAAATGCATCCATGTAAGCGCGCTTGTGGATTACACGCGCTGCCGTTTTATGGCGAATAACGTTGTTGCACGCGTCAACCAGCTAAAGCGCTGTAAGCAGCTTGTTACGCTGAACGCGTTAAACCTCATTACAGCTTATTTGTCGGGTTTTAACGCGTTATAACGTTATAACTTTTATGCTAATTTTGAGAGGCCATGTTGTGTTTTTAGTGTGAACAACGCTACTGTTATGAGTCAATTTTATACCATATTTTTTTTAGTTATGATTATTTTTTCACTTTTTAAAATTTACACTGACAATTATAAATTATCACGATTATATTATTGTTAGTTGATTTCAGTGCACTGTTGAACATGCGTACTTCCAACGGCCTCGTAAAGGTAACGTTTGCGGTCGTCATTTTGTACAAATAAATAGTGTTTACCTACTAAAACTCTTGTTAAAATTTTTGACCATGCTAAGACTTACATCATAGAAGATTTCTTCACAATTAAATTATTCAGAATTTTGTATGTCCAATTTATATTCGTTACATATTATTTTAAAATATAACTAGTTTTAATGAAAATAATTTCTGACTCTCAAGATAGTTTTACTTTGTCGCGTATATTAAAGTGTAAAAATATAACAGTGTCAGACTCAAGCGCGGAGTGTTTACACGTGTCCTGGCTCGACCGCGGAGTGTCCGGTGGTAGTGTCCGTCGGCAAGGCTGGCATCCGACCCGGCGCTTCCGGACACAGCGGCGACACGACGTCCGGCTTCAGCTTGAAAAATTTTGTAAAAGAAAAGGAATTTCAATTTTTTAAGATCCGGAAATTCATCTAGAATCAACAATGATTGAGGAGTAAAGATTACATTCAAACTGAAAAAAAAATCGAATTCATTTTATTTTAACACTAGCAGTGTAACGCGTTAAATAAATAATTTTGTATTTTTAAATACAATGCTATATAAGTATTCAAGATTAGAAGGCTAAGGATCACTGAAAATCCAGTATAAAAAGCAATACCCTTATGTTTCTCAATATGTTTCTCATTTCTGCGAGATTTAATCTGGAACGATGCGATCCGCAACAAAGCCAATGTAGCGTTTGAGACCTTAAAGACCTGAACGACATTATAAGACCTCTTTTGTTGAATCTATTATTTACTTTGTATTCCTACTTGAATCGTATGATAATAGAATTTTGTTACTTATTGCTAAATCAGTCGGAACATTGTAACTCGCCGGGATAAAAGTATGTTACATCGTTCCACAACTCAAGTTCCAAGAACTTCATCTCTCAGCCACGGGCACGATTATTGTTTGCTTGTACAAATTGAATATTAGGCTTTCTTAAAGTTAACACAATCTTTAACTTTCAATGATATTAGCATTGACGTACATGTTTTTTATTATTTAGCCACGATACTTCCCCTGCAGGGCAAAGGCCTCCCTACCATACCTCCATAACTCGAGATCTAGTGTTTTTTGCATCCAATCTTTCCAAAAGGAGTCCAAGTCGTCTCGCCATCACCGCCTGGGCCTGCCGCTGCGTCGTCTAACTTTGCGCGGGCTCTACTCAGTGGTGAGGTTAGCCCACAGTTCATCCGATATACTCTTTATATTATACCCTCTCTAAAAATAAAATCCTTGTATTAAGTGAACTATAATATATTAAAACGTTTTATATATGTCTTCTTATTCTTCTTTTCAGCCGATAGTCGTCCACTGCCGGTCGTAGGCCTCCCCCAGTAATCGCCACAGAGATCGGCTCCCTGTTTTATTTATAGTATATTCAAAATTTGTTATGACTAAGCCATTAAAAAGGTGTTTAAGGTTAACACATGCAGTAAGTATAATTTTACATGCAGTCTGCTTAGTGCTTTAGTTTCAAAAGGTACTAAGTGTCTACGACTTGATGAATGAAGGAATATAAAAACTGACGAAGGTTTTCGAACCCCGACAGTACGTGCATTTAAATTCAAGCTCTCAGATCTTCTAAACGGAGTAAGCAGATAATGTAATCGCTATCAAATTTTCAACGATCTTATTTTTTTTACTCCACTGCCCCAGAAGAAGAGTAAATGTTCTTTTGCGTATAGGCATGCATGTATGTCCGCTCCATTGTGACCTCATATAGCCTAAACGGCTTGCCCGATTTTGAAGAGTGCGGTGTCATTAGATTCGTATTCTTCCCCAGAGTGGCATAATAATACATCTGGTTTTTACATAAACGATTACTTGTTTCTTGTCCACTTCCATTTTCCTACACCAACGCTGACATGGCAATCGTTACTCTTACGTTCGTTAATACGTAACGATGGTCACTTAACATCAGGTAAGCCGCTCGCTCGTTTGCCTCTCTTATAAAAATTATGATAGACTAGCTGTTGCCCGTAGTTTCGCCATCGTTTCCTTTTTTCATCAATCAAAGTAAAGAATCGGATATGTGTGATTTTGAACATACAAACATTAAATTTTCATATCTAGAAATATCATTCATGCTCATTCGATGCGTCACACATGGTCATAGCATGTTGCTTGTGAAAGTTTAGCAAATTTAATCCAAACTTCTTGCACTGCCGCTACGGGAGTAAGCTTCGATCTGTTCCCAGCCGGCGGAGGTTGACGCTCAATCTGCTGGCGCATTTGCCCGCCGACGTGGGATATAATTTGTCAGGTGTCAAACGCATTCAAACTCCAATGAGCACTCCAATGACAGATTTGAGCAACAACATATTGAATTTCATCGAATGAACAATATATTGAATTTGACCGACTGTTATATATGCTGTGAGGGTTTAATAAATAACAAAAAGGTTAAAAATAAATTAATGGTTAAGATAATGGTATCATGGGTAGACTGGGTACGGTTGTAACAGGGTACGGTTAAAACAAAGTGAATATACCTCTAATTGTGGATGGTATGGTG
>DWTW01000991.1:0-13881 GCA_018246275.1 Papilio slateri | reverse complement strand
GTATAACACATTATTAAATTAAATTTTTATGTTACATTTAGAAAATAGACCGGCATCTGTTATTGATTATTAGAAATTAAGTCGCTGTATTGAAAAACAGTATCCCCGCTTACGCTTTTCATTTAAGCCAAAGGGTACCATACGTGCTCGACACAGCCATAACTGAGATGGATTGAGGCACATTACGCGTTCACGTCTTAATCTGAGGCGATGGCGATTAACACGGCGATTAATTAGTACAACGCCCGCGGCACAATAGCCAGCATTTGTCTTAATATTCCAAAACCCGAGAAAGGGTATTAGGGTCTTTTGTTAGGAAACAGACGGCTGATGGCTTTATCTTTAATTATACGCCATTGATTAGCCGAATGTTGCATTGTCGGTGTGATTGTGTAATTACTCATTGAATCTGTATTGCGAAGTTTGATTGGATAGGAGTCATATTCATTTGCAAAATTTCTAATTATTAAACCTGAAAGTAAGATATTGGTCCGTTTTCAATGTTTGGTCTATATCAATCTAAAATGGCAAATAAGATTGTTTATACTTATAATTTGTAGGTGCTTTAATGATTCCTGGCCAAAATAGGTCAAGATGTAGGTGGAAGAAAGTAGAATGAGTAGGTTGTAGGGTTTACATATGTTTCATTAACATTTGCAAGGAGACGTGTGAGTTCGGCTATATTTGTAAAAATATTTAATGCAGGTTCGTCTTTTAATACAGTGGTCTATTAGAGCATTACTTTTCTTTCTCAACAACAATTTCTTTTGATCTTTCTTCATTCACCCTTTCATTGGTACCTCCAAATACACCTTACTCAATTCTTGACACAATGTGTTAAGTTTTATTAATTTTCGTTTAAAAATAATTCTAGATAACCGATAAAACAAAGTGTCCCATAGTAACAAGCCTGCATCCGCAACAACAATCATAATTATCAACAATAGCTATTAATTATTGAGATAAGCACTCCTCTGTGATACAGAGACCTCGTAAATACAAATATTGACATAGTTCGCGCTCGACACCGCCTTAACCCGTACAATTATCGTCTCTATTATTAAATATTATCTATATCTAACTTTATTGTGAACTGCGACCAAATTATAATTACCTCTGATAAGGTAAATGCGACGTCCACTTAATCATTATTCGATTATAGCGAAAACCTTTTGTATTCTTAAACGATGTGATGAGCATTTTGTGACCAAAATTATTTTAAGTTTCAATATACTGCACATTCGTTCCATCAGCACTTCTATGCGTAGTTCAAAGATGCTTACACGGATCGATATTTCTTTTTTGGCCTTCAATTTTCGTGTACCATCCTAATCTTTTTTCGTACGCGACTGTTTGTTTTATTTCGTGATAATGTATTGTAGGAATACAATACAGTTGAGTTTGCTTCTCTGAAACGCGCTTGACCGGGAGATCTATGTATAATGGATACTAACTCCAATGTATTTAATGCTATAGTTCACAAACTGATACGGCTTAGACTAAATAATAAGTGTCTTATGAGATTATTTCTTCCGTTTGCGTAAATTGTTTATTGTAGTGTTAGTTTTAGGTTGTAACGTAATATTGAAATATTTGACATAATGCAAAACGGCAACAACTCATTGCTATTGTCCGAGTAATGTTCATAATGACTTTTGTAATTTTTCTGTCATACTTTGTAGTATAACGGTTGTATAACATTAAATAACACTTCAACAACCGACAAAATGTAGTGTACCGCTAAACTCGTACTAAAATTAAAGCGCGTACACAACGTGACTATCCTACGTACGATGCACATAATTTAATTGGTCATAATGTGACTCATTAAAAACAATGTTAAGAGTTGGACCACCGCAGGCCAACTATAAAAGCGTTAAGCGCCGTTTTAACTAGGTTTTTATAGATATTTGACTTTAAGCAGGGGTTGTCGGCGGGCGTTTTGTGACGGAAGTCGTAAAAAGCTCTTGGTGGCGTGTCGCATTGCTCGTCTTCGGTTTATTTTAACTAAATATTATTATCAGCCCCCCATTAGGCCGCTGTTAACGATGTGTTTGATTGTGGGCGCTGTTGCAAATTTATAGTTTAAACCTGCTCAGGGATAAACTATGCCAATAATAATGTAAACGCTATTAAATTACAAAGTAACGTCTAATAAGCGTACATGTATTAGGCAAGTTTGCAATTTCCGCAACTATAAGGGCTACACGACGAGAATTATTAATTTTATTACATTTTTGAAGCATGACGTGATCTTATGATAAAGAAAACGTTTGTTACGTATAGATATGTACTTTCGTTTGCTTTTAAGAAAAGAGGATGGCAAAACGGAACCCTTATTTCCTGATAAATTTAGGCTCTTATAATCTCAGGAAAAAAAATATTATTTCTTTTTCTGTCTGGAGACATAAAAATTATTTTCAATAATAATTATTATATATATTTATTATCAGACGACAAGGAAGCGGTAAAATTTTCAATTAAATTTTTCATTTAAATTTGGCCGCCGTGGTCACTCTAAAATTAAAATTGTCACTCAAATCTTAACATATTAATACGGTCTAAATTCGCTGACTGTTTTTAAACTGTCGAGAAGACCACACTCCCCGATGGACCCAATCTATATACGTCGCTAACATTGCAGAATCTATTTATACCGTAGATCGATAGGTTGAAAACATAAATGTATTCCGCTTTGATGGTTACTGCTTCTGGTTAACTAATCTAACGATATATGCCGTCTTATGTTATAGGATGACAAAAGCTGTAATTATGCATTTTATGGATCATTGACATCAGTCTATTGAGGCGCCCTGAATATAGGCTCGCCATAGATCGCCACAAAGTCAGGTCCCTTGTCGCCATCATCTAACCAGTGGACTTTTGCAACAATAATTAGATCGTCGGTCCATCTGGTCAGAGTTACCCTACGCTGCGTCGTTCATTGCTGGTATTATAGTAATTCTTTTTGCAAAATCAGTCGCATCTCTCATCATCTCTACAAGCAATGTCCTGCCCATTGATACACAAGTTTATGAATTCTATGGATTGATACGACGTGTCGTTTACCATAGAAACATCGTTCTGTTTACTCAAATCCAAAATAACGATTGTATGTTTATTAGTTGTTATAATTCCAAAAACAATGCTTTAGAAAACAACAATCCACCATAAATTTAGATAAGAAAGTTTGTACGAGAGGATAATGATGAAAATGTCACTAATAATATTAATATTTACATATAATTAGATTCATAATAAAGTTTATCATAACATTAATAATAGTTCCCGTACCGCCTGATTAGTCTTACGAAACAAAACATTCGATTAATGAACTGACAGAGGAAATTGCCAATAATCAAGGTGACTGAAGATCATGCCTACTTAATACAGTTGATAATAATTGGTAATCATACGCAGTGTTGTTGAGATACATAGTATGAGTATGACTGGCGTCATTACACGCTATACAAAATACAAATGCTATTTTAAATATAACTAAGCAACTTTTTTTTATCAAATACATTGTCTGTGTATAGAATCTGTGTATAGAACCATTTTTAGAGCTAGCGTTAATTTTTTGTTTAAATATCTCGCTATGGAGAAATGCAAGTTAATTTGCAAAATATGTTAAGCGATGTCTATCAGATATTATCACGTAATATTCATTGCATGCATCATATTTCGGACGTCTCGTGAAACCAGCAAAGCGCCTTGTTTCGGCTCCTAAAATACGTTAATCAACAAACTAGAAAAGGTCTAAATTAAGCCTAGTCTTTCCATATTTTTTTTTTCGTTTATTTGCGCGTCTTTGTGTATTATTACTACGTAAGACATGTGTCCATCTCCATTTCATATTCAAGAAATTGTTGTCAAAAACCGGCTTTTTATTTAAACAAATTGAACTATCCGCTAGGTAACAAAAGGTTAAAATAATCAATAAATCCACTTACTTGTTTTGTTTGACTGGTGTAGTAGACGGCGTAGGCCGTTTTTCTTCTTTAATCGTACTATTATTCATTTTAGACGTTAATCTCTTCAGAACATCATCCATCGACCGCTTATGAGGCGGCGCCAGTAGTAACGCGCTATTATGATTAAGTAATGAATTGTTGTTATTGCAGAGTCCTAAAACTTTCGCTTCCGCACCGGGGCTGCTGCATTCAGAAGAGCCGCGTCTTCTCGCTTGCAGATCATTGACTTGGTGCAGGCTAAGGAAAGATGATGGGACTAGAAGATTGTTTGTCATGTCTAATGTTTGTTCGAATCGTTGCTTCTTGGTGGGGCGCTCGTCTTCGAAATTCGAAGGTTCTTCCTCACTTATGGAGCTTCTTGTGGAGGAGCTTGGTGAGAATTTGTAGTAGTTCTGTTGTTCGTTGTCGTCTGACTCTTGGTGGTCGGAGAAGTCTAAGTTGGCCGGGCCGGCTTCGGATTTTTCAGTGTCGGCGGCGCCTTCTTGCAATTTCGACGGTGGCGATTTTCGTTTAGATGACATGTTTCTGTAAACAGAGAAAACAAATTTTAGAAAATTGAAAAACATTAATGTTTCAAAATGTCGCATGACCTAAGAATGGAGTAAGTAGCGTTCCTTAGCTTACTAGATATTTGTTAAGAGTATCTACTCTTAGTACTTAGTAGAGTATCTACTCTAAGTATCTACTTGTAGAGAGATGTCAAGAGAATTAAAGCTTATCGTAGAAATCTCGATATGGTTCCAAAGTCGTGTTTTGTCAGTTAAAGACAGCCTATGCATACCCACTATTACCTAGATAGCGGTTATAAAGTGTTTGTATAAATTACATATGATGTATCTAATGCCATTATAATTATTCAAAAATGCCATTATAATTTATGGCATTATTCTGTGTCATTCTCTACTTTTACACATTACTTTTGAAATATTAATAGCAATTAAAGTTGTTGCGCGAATCATTGTAAATTTATATTAACAAACACAAACACAACGTTCAAACGTAACGATCCAACTCAGGTCGGACGTCGAACGTCGTATTTGTCACCAAACTCTCCGACTAGTTAGGAAACTCGCTTCGTTAAAGCACCTAATTGGGCTCTGCTAATTGTACTAATTGCAGTTTCTGCCTCCTTTGGACTTAAGGTGTCCGCTAGACTATGTGAACCGTCCAATCGCACGAGATCTCCGGATTCTCTACGAAATTCCCTTTTAATGTCTGTATTACCATGAATTAGTGAAGGGGTGGGTAGTTCCGATTAAACTAGTAATCATTCGAGGAGATAACGCGATTTGTTTATGTGTGCATAATAACCACGAAGACTTGTGATTGAAGACGGCCATGTGTTTATTACGTGTTTGTTTATTCGGGAATCTGTGACGGTGCCATTCGTATATTCAGGGGGTTCGCAGTGATCTGGATAGGAAGAGTTCATTGGTTGTGCCAACAAACGAATTTCTTGTTCAGACAGTGTCTGGAGTTTCTGCTTTGAAGCTTGTTTGCGTTCGAGTCAGTTGTGCGCATTGAGTTAATTTAGTTTCGTATTTAGAGTTAAATGAATATCGCGTCTGTTGATGTTGCGAGAATTTTTATTTTTGTGTCTCAATCTTAGCTCTTTGTAAGTCTCAGTTTATAGATTTATAAGTTTTACACGTTTTAACAAATATTTTAAATAGCTTTTCAGTTTAAATATAATATAAATATCTTACCGTGCTTTAATAATAACTGCGATAAGAAATTCTGTATGTAATTTAGTGATATGGATGCATTACTAGTTATCTAATCAAAGTTTGTCATCATTTTCCTAACAATTTCATATATCATAGTGGTAAAGTTTACTTTAGTTCGCTAGCTTGTTGAACGACTTGACTATCAAAGCATATTCGTGCTTTTAAATTCTGGTTACGAAAACTAAATCTATCTTAAGTCATCAAGTAAATTCACCCGAAAGAATAAAATGTACTTCTTGTGTACATAAAATACTGAAACAAAATAAACAGTGAGCGAGCCGGTAGCTGGAGCGCTGTCACATTGCTGTCCAAATATAATAAAAGTCACACTAACACAGTGCCAGCGGGTCCCGTGTTAGTGCCCTCTCCACAAAAGGGGCGATCAAAGAAACCGATGTACGAAACATACAAAAAATGGATTTGTCATTATTTTCATTTTGAAACAATGAAAAAATTTCAAAATGGAAATTTAGGGAAAGTTATTATTCAGAAAAAATAACTCTTTTGTTTCTTAAATAATAATTTATATATTTTATTTTCTGTCATTAAGCAATGTTAAACAATTTATCCCTAGCCATACACTATAATCACCGAAATATATATATCCAGCCCAGTCCCGAATTTCTAGTATTATTAATTATTATTATTATACAACTCTAATATTATAAAAATTAATAACTTTGAAACCTCATCCCACCTTATTGCTCCTCTCGATTTTTTTTAACCTCTCTCCTCTTTTCTCCACAAAAGATGACAACGCATTATCATTTTTGATTGCTGCAGAAGTCGATGGATAGCAGTAGCTACGGTGGATAAGCCGCCTCCTCAATTGTACCACCAGCCACAAAAATATACGTCTAAGTTAAATTTAAAAAATATCTTATTATCTATGCTAAAAATTGGTAGTTTCATAGCTCTTAGGCGGTAAACTAATTTGTCCAGTTTGCCGCGTCGACAGACAAGCGGCTCTTGATAGAATTCCTTGCATCGGCGAAATTATTGCCGTTCGCTGCACCATAGCGCAAATTTTAAATCAATAACTTTGCAAGAGACAAATAAAAGAACATATAAATGATATATTATTAATATAACATCAAAAATATCTAAACAATACTTATGTTTTCGAAACATATTGTGTTTTCAATAAAAATTGAATGAAACGTGTTCATTCAATTTAACAATAATATAGACATGAAATACTATTTTCTAGATCTAATAATCGTAGGTTAGTAAGATGAACCTACAATCGTAACTTTTGTAGTAAATTAAACTGTGCTACCCACATACAATTTTTATATTTTGATAACAAAACTAACAATAGATTAGTTTTGATCATAGTTGCTTTAAGTATGGAGAGCGCTAACTTGATCATCTAATTCGCTCTGCATCGGTTACATTGCAAACAATCTGTAGTAAAAAGTAATTAAAAAATCAGTCTTGACAGAAGTTCTCTTCTTTGACTGCTTTATGGTCATAATATGTTCCTAAAAGGTTATTCAATGATATACAATAATAACAAATCATATTTTCCAGTTCACACAATCAACAATCCACCCCTCCTATACGTTTCGTTTAACAAAAACAATTTACCTACAATTTAGTTACGCCATTGTCCCACTTTGCTTCCCCTACGTTGCAAAAATTGAAATCAGCTGTGGCCCATTGAACTATTTCTGATCGTGTTTTTACGTTTTTTGATACGTGTTTTGATGTTTTATAGATTATAAATATATTTTTAAATATAATATGACAGACGTAGGTAAGGATGACACAGAAACATCACTTCCAGATATAGAAAGATACAGATAAACATAGATATATTAATAGCTAATTAAAAAGTTAAAAGTCTTATTTACAATTATTCTTCAGTTTGATTTCAATTACAGATAGAACAGTACAATAGTAAATATTGACAATACTCTTTTAAAAAATACAACCTGTTCCATGGTATAAAACGCCCTCTATATGAGGCAAAAATCTAAGCTTCTTTTAAAATATAATCTAACTAAACCTAATAGGTCTAGGGGTTGCTATGAAGTAATCAAAAAGTCGATTGTTGTCGACGACACTGACGATGATTATCGTGTGATCGTGTGTATCCTTTTAGATTGTGAGATATGTGAGTACACATTATAAAATAATTTCAAAATCAATATAGTCAAGAAACCTCTCCGCCTCTAAACCAATTTTCCGAAAGTAATTGACTTGACAATTTTCCCGCCAACGCGGCCATATTGTTCTCGTCGCCGCGTGATGTTATTGTGACCGTAATGGAAAGGAAATTAATAGTTACAATTCACACTCCACTCGTGCGCTCTAAATTTCCTTTGAGCTAAAATAATAAGGTCGAAAATGGTACAAATCAATGGATGAATAACATTGCAAGTCTGAAACAAACTATTGAGGGATAGAATGACGTGAATACAATCGCAAATCGTTTCTATAAATCAGTTTCAAAGTTATTATTGTCAAGTGCAAAATGGATATTAATTTACTGCGTTTCGTATTGAAGTTTGCTCGTACATAGAAATCGCATGAAGAGAATGATGTTAAACATAAACAAGTAGATATATTAAGTTATTAATTATATTTGTGATACTTGTTAGTACAAATTCTAACCTCAAAATTACATCAACAACAATTCTAGAGGTAATATTTCTTTTATTCTACCCACTGTACGTGGGAGATGGTATATTGTCAAATCTATAAATTGCTCCGCAATGAATTGAACGACAATTATCGACGGTTATGTTATAATATTGAATTAAAATTTCCTTACGGGCAATCGATATTTTAGCATCTGCCCCACGGCTCCTGATTTGTACAAGATATTAACATGTGTATCCGTTTAGGAACCAATCAGAGACGGACGATCGGAAGGTCCAAGTAATCGTGACGAATCTGTAGTTTCCAATTTATTAGTTGAAGGAAATTGCCTACGCCCCGTCTTAGATAATTAGACGAGCCTCCTAAGCGTCAGAAATCGTCTTCGTAAAACTAATTTCGTTACTGGGGATAAACCTTCGGCCGTCTGACATTTAATCTATTTTCGCTTCTGACATAGAATTTTTTTTTATAATAGATAAATTTTCTTTGAAATATCTGTTTTATATCAGATAATTCTACAGTGATCACAAAAAATTGCACAATAGAAAATACTTTTCGTCTGAAGATCTACGTTTTGAAAGGAGAAAATAGGAAGCAGAATAAGACGTTCCGATCAAATAAGCAAATAAAACACTCAAGGATGTTCGCTCGAAGTACAATGAAAAATAAAAATTTAATAGAAATATTGTGAGGCGACAGTAATTCAATGAGGGACGCGAAAGCATTTCTCTTCCTCTGAAGAAAAAACCTGGAAGAAATTTTCTTCGAGAGCCTGAACTGAATTATTTTATTGAATAATAAGTTTACTCACAATAAGCTGGAATAAAATTTCTCGGTCTTTAAGAAATTTTCATCGCTTAGTTTGCGTTGAACTATAGTTTTTTATTTAATATCAGCTGTACGTTCACCCGCGGCAATACTGTATGCTAGTCAGTATTATATTATAAAAATTATGTTTTTGAACTCAGCGATGTCGAATAGGGCACGAATAGTGACGATAGTAATTTTATTAATCTTATTCTTTTATAAAAGTAAGACGCATTAAAGCTCAAAGGAAAATATAGAAAATTACATGTCAGAACAGTACAGCATTTGCACAATTGGCATCCATTGAGTACGGCGAAGGGAGGTGGAATTATCGGAGGAAAATTACAAGAAAACTCCCTTACCTAATTTATTTATGTATTGTACAAGTTATAAGGCTACCCCTGAAGAAATTCCATATTCTAGATGCGTCAAAGCGATTTTTTTATTTCATATTATATCGAATTGAAATAAATGTTCATTTACATTTATTTAACATCGATATTTTTTTGTTTTGAAGAAGATTCGATTTATGATTACAGAGTCACATTTCCTTTTATAGCTATGGCGCCTTAAAATTTATATCTATTGTATCTAATATATTACCATTGTTACTTGATCTAATAAGTTTCATAATGTCAACAATTTCAATGTTTTGATTTTTTTTATTGATCATTACACAAGATTATTAGGACAATACTTCGATTTACCTTAAGTACTTGTTATGTTTTGAACATTGTACAAAAATTTTGTCAATTCATGAATCAAATCAATCAAAATAAATCATATTGCATGTTTATTTTTTCAAAATTCCAAAAAGGTACCCTTTCTAGTAAATAAAAGAAGTCATCATTGTGCGTAGACTTTCTTGTGATTGACAATGGGGGAAATTACCCATCGGGTGCGCGACAACGTGTACCAAGTGGGTATGGGCTGAGTAAATATGGATTGATTTAAACTATTTTTTTATTTTATTGCATTATTTATATTCCGTCGATTTTATCACCGATAAAATGTATGTACCTCACGTGCAATGTTTTTAATAGAACCCATTCAATCTGATTTGATCTCGGGTGCGGCAACAAAGTTATGTCAATTGACGAGACATTATCATAAAATTATTAAATTATTTGCAACTGTTGTTTAAAATATTCGCCAAAAATTACTTTAGAATTGACATGTCCGAATCGGGTATACGTCCTAAAATGGATTTCTCTAATAGTTATTGATCTTTTCCTAATGACATCACCATTTAGTTTGATGATATTTTTGCAATGAAAAGAGCCATCTAAAAAGGTGTCTAGTTTGTTTTTGCTTTGACAATAAAGTAATCACAGCTTCATATTCATATTATTCAACATTTTAGTAACATATAAAGTCAAGTGATAACTAATAGAAAAAATTGACTACTTAGATAGTTTATAGTGTAACAGAAGCCGTCTCCATGCTTAGTAGGCCGACCTCCGGCGTCCCTCGGAGGGTAATGACGACATTATGATTATGCCGTCGCAAACAATACAGTTAATATCGCGTGAACAATGCGCCAATCACCCGTAAGCACCATTGTTAGACATCGTGGCGCGTCCACATTAATTTCTTTTGTGCGAAGTCTCTTCAGGTAATGGCAGCTTACGGCTTGCGTTTTGACTTCTGAAACTGCCTGAAGTTATAAAACTGCAAAATAACAATAATCGTCAAACGTCGTAAATACACGTCTGCTCCTGTTGAAAATCGATCAATGTGTTATTTCTTAAATAATTAATCACCACGAAAATGTACAATTTTTATTTTATGTTCCATATGTATCCATCAAGCTTGAATAGATGAAGGGCGGGCAATTGTGGAAATTATGGAACTGTATAGGTACAAAGTAATTTCATATTTCAAATCATATGATTTGAAATATGAAATTACTTTTGACCACGTGCTATTAATCCCGATATTTTATAAAAATAGCAGGAGATCTATTCGGTTCACAGATAACAGCATGTTCTCTCGTTCCTTCATCTTACCCCATATCATTTTATTTAATTGCATCTCTTTATTCGTCACTTTTTATACAGTATTCTCATCCCCACGATCGCAAAGCGAGAAAGATATAAATAACTATTGCAATGAACCTTTCATTCAATCAAAAAAATGACAGTTATATATTTAGCTTTAATATTTTTAATGCTTTCGCCGTCTACTAAATCCTCGGCAATGCTTTAGAAAACAATTTATTCAAAATCGACGAATATTCGAATCCGTAATCAGTTATATCAAGAGATGTACAGTCTAAACAATAAATAGTTATCTTATAAAAAATAATTGTATTCAGCTTACTGTTTAATTAAGAAATTACTCAATGAAATTGTCCCCGAATTGTTTCCACCGCTTGCTTACAATTTCGTGTGCAGCAGTGACCTGACGACGGGGGCACAATACCTTATTATACTCATCAGACCCTCTTGTTTAGGGGTAAGGCAGGAAAATTTCACCTTGCTGTATTTAGCTCAATTGTTCTGATAAATCTTGTATTGATGGAAGCATAATATACCAATTAATCCTTAGTTACGGTAGCATATTCAATTTAGTTATTTAAGTGTCAAGTTATAGAACAAACTACGGCTATGTGTTGCATATGTTGTTAACGATTGACTGAGATTTTGTGACAAAGTGGTCACTTAATATTCAGTGATCCGATTGTTCATTTGGTGGAAGAAAAAAAAAACAATGTTAAAATTTGTCGTTCTCAGCGAAAAGTCTCACGCTACGTTTTCACTAAAACACTCGTAATCGAAAACAGTAACAACAAAATAGCGGGTTCATAGTTGAACATGAAAATAAGAGTCGCGTTGAAGTCGAGATGCCTCTACACTGCCGCTCCGTTGCCCGCAAAGGAACGCTTTCGATGGAAGAATTTTGTTCGAGTACTATATAGCTAAAGCCGAGGGAAAACTCACTCAAAGGTATTCCTTTTGCGCCCTTGTATAAAACTTGACCGAACGTGGAAATATTATTCAGCAATTCGTGCGAATACGTTTCATTAGCCGGTGAGACTATGACACCTATATTTTTGATAACTTCCATGAATAAATTATTAAAATTTCGATTAGAATTTTCGATCATCGTGCGTACGGCAAAAGATTCGAACAACTTGCCAGCGTCAGTCTTTCCATCCGATTATGACGTTGGTACCTTCAAGAGAAGAGTTAAATAAACTGTTGCTAAAGTAGTGCGTATCATCTTTTGACCACATCACCACTTAACATCAGGTGGGATTGTGGTTAAGCGTTAGTTCATTCATGATGAAAAAAAATCTCAATGAAATCGATTTCTAAATTTATACTTAATTTTTTTTTTCGTAAGACGCAATGTCTTTTATGATAAACGATTAAACTTGTCGCATTGTTTATTCGTCTCGACTCCCCTCAAAGTAACCTCTCGCAAAACAAACAAGTGCACATCCTTTGACAGAGCAACACAAACAATTGTCCAAATCATAAACAATGGTGTACATCGCAAATATTATCCGTACCCCGCTCAGACTATCCCTATGTATAATGAACCATTCATGCCGCCAAACAAACTCCGGCCAACCATATGCAATAATTCCATACGGGCCCGTCTGCAACGGTAAAGCAGTAAACCTCGATCGTGCTACAAAGGAATCTCGGTCCAAAATAGAAGACTTTAAAATACAGAATTAAACGACGAAATTTATAGATGTAATTCGTTGATCGTCTGACAAAGACCAGAAGCGATTTCACGACATCAAAGTGGAACACGACATATTACGCTTCAAAATAAACACCAGAATAAATACATCGAAATGTTTGTTTCAAATATTCGGCAATGGGGTGATTATATTTTAAATTATCCGCCAACAGAGGGTAGTTTCACAAAACCCTTTTGTCGGTCGGGATTAATTTCCCGTTCATGTCTATACATATTAATCTGCGCAACGCAATTGTAATTAAAACAGACGGCATTCAAACACTATTATTCTCAACGCTCAGTCTACTTTAATAATCAATATAACGTTTATTCATATAATTCAAATATTAACTAGACATTACGGTCAGATTCCACACCAAGCTACGCTTGTACCTATTAATATTTATTATTTACAAAAAAATAATCCGGTGCTAAATATTTTTTTTTTTACCATTATATACTTTGAGACCCAACCCAGCTTGGCAAAAATTAATCGGAATTTTAATCTTTATATTCATTAAATTAAATTAAAAACGTTAGAACTTATGTTCCATGACATTCAAACATCGGAATCGCATATTTATTTATTAACAATACAATACCATTATACTACGCCATATACATACCATTAAAATATATTTTTAGACTTTGGTAAATATCAATACAAATATCATAAATACGTTTATTTCTTCTACGCGTGCACGGTAACACAATACTCCCGACAAAAGCGATACACCCAAAATCCAAAAAATAAAACTATTGCATAGTGGCATGGTGGTAGTCCACAATAGAAATCAAGGATGGTTTAGAGCAATAGAAGCACGGTGACTGGACCCTAGACAGGATACAGGGCAATTGATACATAAAAAAGCAGGTCTATCTTGCTTTGTCAGTTTATAAAAATATCGTATCAGGTTATATAAACATGTAAAACACACATAATAAATACAGCATTAAAACTTTCTAACGAACGCGAATTGTTCGCAAGCGCGAGCGAGTTGAAATCCGAGCGAATTTAAAAACGGCAGGTCTATAATTTGCACATAAAACACATCCTAATGGCATCCGTA
>DWTW01000990.1:0-13887 GCA_018246275.1 Papilio slateri | reverse complement strand
GATATATTTGCGTTGCGTGCAGCACGCATCATCGCTATATTTAGAACAATATTATAACGCTATATTATAACACTTACAAATTAACTTATATCTTTACGTTTTTGATTCTAATTTAGTTAAGTAAGATCGATACCGAAAATCTATAGTGAGTGATATCATAGAAAAACCACAAATAAAACGGCCTTTATAGCGATCCAATAATAATGCCTTATAAACTAAGTTAATCTAAAAAAAGCAAGGGAAGGCTTTATGAAGTGTATTAGTCCAGCGATAGGTGGCGCTATGATTAATGAGAGAATGTCTTTTGTTGTTTATACCGGCCACAGGGCTACAACATTCTGCTTCACTCTCGCTTTCGGCATTAAACAAGTAAACACATCTGCGCGTTTTATTTATGGACGTATCACTTTATCTTGGCCGTGAAATAATTTAACTTAGTTAAATGGCCCTTCAGATAGAGACCCGTAAAAAGCATATGGCTGTCTATATACCGACACGAACCTATTAGCTATGTATGATCATACATTATCTATAGTTCGTATTGGGTAAGTAAAGGTACGTGGTATGCACGACCGGTGGTCAAATTTGCACAGCTGCAGCCCGCCGTGGAGACAGTCGTGCACGTAACCACCGAGCACACATCATGTGTTTATACAAGCGCTTGCCTTCACTCCTTCACGAATTCCTTCGTATGTACATCATTTTAAATAGTAGCACACGTCATACATTATTCTATAAAAAAATGGTTGTTAAAAGATTAAGTCTTTAGAGGGGACTGCCGTAAACAATTAATGCTTTCATCGTAGGTACCTTTTCTACCCTAGAACGTTGTGATAGGGAACCACTTTCTTGGCTCAACGCAGCAAAGTATATCAAAGCAGCTGACGGCATAGTTTGATGTCCTTGTTTGTGATCTAACTGGATTTGAAGTTCCATGAATGGTTAGAACAGTATAATTAACGTTCTAAAGGTTAAAAATCAATATTTACGCTCGGTGTAGATCGTTGAAGGCATAAATGGGACGGAGGAATTAATTAGAAACGATAAATATTATATAAAGGAAATATTTGTTTGTATGTAAGTACACGCTGAAACTACCAAGGTGAGAAGCGCTAAAAGCCTAATAATCCTTATCTGCCATTCAACTATAATCGTGAATCAGGACCTAACACAAACTTAGGCTAAGTCGGAATGGGTAAAGAAAATAATATGAAATTTACAATCTACTAACATTTTTATTTAAAAAAAAACAACTTAGATAACTTTCAATTTCACCATCAAACACTATCCAGAAGTGACAATCATTTTTTTTTAATTTTTAACAATAAATATTAAAGTTTGCTCAAGAGACGATGCGCATGAATATCTTAAAAAAACTAAAAAAAAACAGTACAATAATGCTACATAGACGCAACGACTTATCTAAGTAACATCTGAGTATACATTAACGTACACGCTAAGGCTGCGCGGGCATCAGTCAAGCGACACGCGACCAGCTTCCAGACACTTGGCTTAAAGGTGAGGTCTGACGTACAGACTTAATACTATGTGAAATCTCATTATGTTCCAAATTCAAGCAATTGCTTTCTTTAAACTTCAACAAAAGAATCTGTAAAACGAAATGTTACAAGGCCGTTTTATTATTTGAATCATGTCATTAATATCGTCCCAGAAGTCAAAAAACCAGATCCCTTAATTGCTGAACTTTATCTTTCATTACAGTCGCAACACGGACAGATGCTGGAACATAATTTATATAGATGAGCGGGTTTTAATTACTTTACCCTCTCCGTCCGATACGTAATTAGCTCTGGCGAAGGCCGTTAACGGAGCAAAAACCGCCCTCTCGCAACCAGTTCGACTTCCGACCGACGTTTTGAACGGGGTAACAAAAAGCGTTGTGAATAAGAGAAATGATTTTTCTACAGGTATATGATATCAGCCTAATTGCAATATTTATTGATTATATTAAAAAGATATAATCTATGTTATTCTTGGATATCTTTCTAATAGCGTAATCAATATCAATATCCGTTTAAGTGTTTCAGAGTTTACCCTTTGTAAGAAAAATATTAGTATTGAAGATACATTGTACATTATTGACATGTTTAAAAAGTACGGATAGACGAATAGTACGATGAAACAAAGCTTCAATATTATGGAAATACACAGAATATGATAGTATGACAATATTTTAAAAGGTCTAAAATGTTCAAGTAAACAAATAAAATAAAAATGAACATTTAACAATGCACGTAACAAGGCGTATATAACTAAATAAAAAGTGATAATTGACATTGAAAACAAGTCTGTTTATTTTTAATGTTTCGCATAGCTTGAGGGTCGGCTGGTATCTTGCGTCAAACATCCGCCATAGCGGCAGCAGGTGCAGCTGTCGATAGCAAGCCAGCTCTATCCGTATTACTATCAGACACGTGACTCTCTAGCATGCAGGCTGCTCTGATCGATGGCAAATGAAGAGGTAAAGCCATGGTAAGCCTACTTCTTATATAGAATTATCGGTTGCTTAAAGATTATCCTTGGTCGGAAAGTTTACGTCATTAGAATTATGGTGTAAAATTCTCGCTTAGGAACAAGACTTGTAGAACACGCAAATGTTGTCACGTGTTTCGACGTAGGATACCTGACCATTTACAATGGTTTAGTTGGACTAAAGTAATAAGCTACCATTACCTAGTGACCGTTGCATTAATGAAAATGCTATAAAATATATCAAGGTTCCGCATACAAAGATTAAAAGATGCTTATTTGATATACCTTTTCTAATAATGTTTTAAACAAAGTTCTTGTGAATGTGGCGACAGTATTATAACTGGCAGTCTGATTATAAGGCAAGGCCCACTACATTTTGATATTAAGATAAAAAAAAAAACTAAAATTTCTTGTAGGACTTTGAACATCAGGCCTATAGATCTCCAAATATAGCAAACGATCATCGTCGCCGTTGGGAAATAGGCCACAATTGCTCGCAAAATATTATCCGATTTGGTATATTTTATGGTAGCAAAATACTTAACTATTAAGTTGTAACTAACAAACGTGCAATTTTATATACATATATAAATTACAAGAACAAGGTGTTGACACACGTCTCAATTACAATAAGCAGGCACTTGCATGAAATGACTTGTACGACAGATCGTATCTGCGATCTACACACCGGCCTGGGGTTTAATTGCTCGACCGGGGAATCGAGTCGGACCGCTTCATCTTCATTCAGATGCCTAATTAATTAACCGGCGGCGGTGCGGGAACGAACGCAATACAACGCGGCGACACAGGATGTACTTGTACTTTACCGCTCAATCAAAACGGATCCTTGATTTTGTTTTTAAAATTATAATTCAACAATCAACTTCCTGCTATAATGCATTTTTATATATTAGTTTAAATTGAATATCAAAGTCTTAACTGTTATGTGGGTTAACCTAACAATTAAGATTGTTGTGTACAATTACGGCCCTTTATTTATGAATGAAAAAAATGCAACAAAAGGATACAGGAACATTCTTAGCTATTATAAAGATTCTGTACACTTTATTAACGCATCGACATACATATTTTGAGCACTAAAAGGTGACTATTAAGTTGAAAAAATAAAGTGAAGGTTTACTGATGGGAAATAAGGTCTACGATTTATTTCTCGGCCAATTATTTAATCGTTAATTCCACAGTTGAATCCGAATCGAAAGACCTTTAAAAAGCTACGAAATAAAAATTATTAAATTCTTTAAACCCTTACCTGGCAATAATAATTAATTGATGAAAGCCTTCATTGAATTGATTATATTTATTGTGAAATGTAATGAATTCTTCTTAAAATGGAACCTTGGAACGTATCTCCCATAAAATTATCATTCCATGTTCACGGTTTCTGTATTCGCAATAATATCGACTTCTACCCCGCGAATAAAACGTTATATTACAGCTTCACTACATAGCGACAACCAACTCGCTTACGTCCATTACCAACTTCCTTAGCGTTACACAACAACATTTGAATAAAGATACCACTAGAAACATAATATTATTCAAATCTGACACTTCCCCGTCGCTTTAGCGCCGTTTACGAGCTTCCTATTTCCCCAAGACATATTTCTTTTGGAGACATATTTCTTTGCGAGTGTCAAGCGCCGTCGGGGAGTGCGGAAATGAGTCATTCCGCTGCGAGCTTTGAACTCCTGCTGGCTCAACGTGTCAATTTATAAACTAATGTGCAAACAACATAAATTGTAAAAAATATATGTCCTCGCGTTGGTCAAAGTAAAGATAACCTCGGTAATCCTCGCCGTTTCATACTACTGGACGTAAGCCTCCCCCCATTGATCACCACAAAGATTGCTCCACTGCCGCATCCAGTGGGCTCCCACACTCATCACACAGGTCGTCGAGCGGGGTACCGGGTTCTTCCATGGTCACAGCCATGACTACAATGTCAACGACAAATCACAGGTGGGTGATTATTTTTCAGTAGACCTTATTTAAACTAATTTCGAGTCCCTACCACATATTTCAAAAATTGTACATATTCTCAAGTCAAGTTGTCCCAGGTACGGCGATAGCCTCATCACCCCCTGTCACGATTGGAACATACCACTCGTGAAAAGCCTATAGCGCATGCTACCTCTATCCCGGTACGGTTAAAAACGTCACAGCTCATTCATATGCATTATAACAATAACGATTACAGAAAGTTTAAGCACACATAATTAAGTTCTTGTAGTGTTTGCACAAGTTAGAGTTACAAAGCAGTTATCAACAAATAGATATAATTATGGATTATGATTCACGCAGCATCCGTAGTAGTTGTAATTAGTGCGTATTGAAATACATTACAAGATAGACGTATGGACCGTAGTAGGTATTGTTGAATCACTGTCAGAGATAGCGCAAGGCCGACCCGGTCGGAACACCAGTCGCGCGATTGATCGATCTCCATTTATTTACGTTACAATAACAATATCGAATGCCGATTGATAATTGAATAGAAGGTCGCGTTACTCACACGGGCTTTAATATTTTTTAGCGTTTCAATCGATAGGATCATCGCAGATCAGGTGTACCCAGACACACAGTCTCGATGCACTCACTATTCAAAGAAAACATTCAGACGACAAGTAAGAATATTAGCTATCATGTCAATATGACGTATGAAAGAATAAAATATATATTTTTATTCTTATTGGACCAATACGATTTTTGTTTGAAAAGCTTTTTTTAAAGTTATTGTACCTATAATATTAAAATGGGTATACACTAAGCTCTAGGCGCTCGTGTTAGGTGTCCGCCATCGCGTATGCATTGCGTGTTTGACTCATTAACCTTACGACGTGCTAAGAACATCGTAATATAGCCTCTATCTATATGCAGATACTTGTCTAAGGATATGTCTTGTATTGGGCACGTCAGTTTAGTTGTACGGCAATAAATGCCGATTCAATCTTCTATTTAAAACATCCGTATTGAATTTGATAGAGAAGATTTAACACGGTTTTGTTTCTTCTCCTATAGTTCTTGTCTATTGTTGAACAATAAACATTGTATCATATTGTCATAGCGTGTTACTTAAAGCAAATTTAAGTCGCGTACGTAAACTAGGGGTAGCACGCTAGCCGCACTATTTGGCAAATACGCGCTAACGAGTGATGTCACGCTCGCGGCACGCCGTGTCGTCGGCCTCGCTAACACGCGGTCACGCTCCGCGATATTCTCCTCAACTATTATTACCAATGTTAGTAATATGCCAATTAATCATTTAGTTTTATATTAACGAAGGATTTAATAAGTTTACGTTGTAAAAAGAATCTTCAGAAATGCTTCGGTCTTTTGGACATGTTCAATGAATGAAGAAACAGTGACAAAGTAAAATGTTATAAAAGTTAAACTAGTGACGGTCATCGTCGTTAAACGTCCTAGACGAACTTATACCGACCAGATTGCTATTGCGAGAGTCCGCAGGCGACGAGGGCGTATACGTAGATGTATGTGTCGAATGGTGGCAGTCGCCGATTTACTTATCAAGCTGGGCTGAGGGGATAGCATAGCATACCGCTTAGCAAGGGTGACCTGATGGCAACTGTCGTGAATTGTGAGGTCATTTTATGACCACTTTTAAGCTATTGTCCCGTTCAAAATTTATTTGATTGTTTATGAAATCAATAGGTGACAAAAGACCCATTTGTGTTAAAAAAAAACAAAAACCATTTTGTTAATTAAATGGGCTTTTGTTTTATAAATTCATTGTAATTCGCGAATTTGGTCATCTGTACTGATTGTTCTAGTACCTAATCGGACACATGATCTCGCTAGCTTTCATCAATACAGTCTCGTCTTCGAATTCCTAATCGAAATACATCATCATTAATTTCTGGGTGCTGTTGCGTCTATAGTCTCGAAATGTTTGAGATTTTATAAAACAATCTAAATGCTGATGTCGATGAAAGGTTTATTTTACTTATTTATTATTCTATAATAATACGTAAAATATACCTTTAAAAATAGAACCACTATAGGTTGGGTAATTTTGTGAAAATCTGAACGAGCCGGTTTGAATTCCAAGCTCTTTTACACATGTCTAATCGGTCAAAGTAATCTGTCTGTTGAAAAGCGGAATCAGACGAAGTGTCACAGGTGACATTACCTCTGACCACCCCCCATTATGTCGAGCGAACGAACACAATAGCTAATCATTTTAGTATACGTGAAACTAAGAATTACACTCCAACATGTCATCGACACAAACATGATTCACAAATAACAAAACACATACGAAAAACGGAAACAAATCGACAATCAAAAATCGCATTCAAAAAAACTACGACGGCAAGCCGTGACTCAAGTGGCGCCGGGCGTAGCGTGGTGTGCACCAAGCCAAGGTCAATACCAGGCCGGGGCGGCGTAGCTCTGCCCCCCGACCCAGCCTGCCCGCCGCACACTGTACGGAAGTCCGACACTGTTGAATGGACAATTCATAGTTCATGTTTGTTGGGTTGTTTGTAGAAACAAGTGTAGTATACCGGCTAAGCTTTAATAGCTAGCTAGCATAATTAGGCGCTAATGCCTCTCCACAGGGTAACAGCACGATCTACTGTCAAAAAAGTAAATGAAAAGCCTAAAAAACTGCTGACACCAATATGTTTATGTCATACATATATTTATGAAAACATCTTTCAATGTCTTTGAATGAAATCTTTGAAATTATATCACAGCAGTAAGTAGGCAACCTGCCAGTACTGCTGTGACATAATCTTAAGTTACAGGATAAAAACCTTCTACTTGTAACATGAAACATCTTTTAGAGAACTTCCTATTAAGTATTTATTAAATAAATAGTAAAAGCTATAAATTGAAGAAGAAAGTATTAATAACAAAAGCTAATTTCAATGATTATTAGTTTCCAAGTGCGGCAGAATGAGGCAGGTGTAGTTTGTATATAATGCAAAATTGTAAATTTTAAGTATTTTTTTTTTTACATAAATATGTGAAAATAATTAATTATCAGAGTTGGTTATGATGTCAGCAACATCATCAAGAACTGACTGTACAATTTACCCTATGTTAAATGTAAGTAACATGTAGTAACTATTTAAGTCAATTTTTCTAACCATAGCAATACCAATGTAAAAGATGTTGGTTCATCTTCACTGTAGTACTGATCCCAAAATATTAAGGCAATCAACATTCCGATAAGACAATAAAATAAAACAACTAAATTCTAAAATTGAAGGCAGCAAACACAACCACTTAAATAAAATGACTATAATTAGAGTTGCCATATATTAATTACGTAATGACTAAATTCTTGTTAAAGATCAATAGACCTATCATTATAAAAATAAAGCAATGATCTATCCACATTTACTAGGAGAGTATAAATGATTGGTATCATGATAGTTGTGCAATTTGTTTGACAGACAATATTAAGATTTTTGGCTGCAATTTCTGGATACCTACCATTGCATCTTATGTTGGCATTTTGCCTGGTCTCAGATCACTGACATGGATAAAGTACAGGTTTCATGCGTTTTACTGGACAATTCATTTTAGAAATGTCAGTGGATATTTTTAAAATGTATGTCTTATAAAGTTAGAAGACTGTTGTGAAAGGTTACTTTAAAATTGAATCCTAAATCAACATTTACTATAGCTGACTGTGACATACTTGCTTCTATAGCTCCCGCCTAATGCAAGAACAATTTTTATTATAACATTATCTCATGGATTGATCTCTATTATCTCATGCATCTATCATTGAGGGATGTCGTAGAGTTTAATTGACATAGATTTATTGAGTTTGAAAGAGCAACAAAATGACTGATAGCTATAATTATATAATTTATTTTGGTAAATTTGCATGGTACACTGCTAAATACTTGATACTAAGCCAATTTGCAGAATTATAATGATGAATTAGTACAGGTTGATGCAGATAGGCCTTTCACAAGATGGATCTACAATCACCAGATTGAAGGAGCCAATTCATAAAAAAATAGCAGAAGGTTATAGGAGCCAATACATGGAAAAATAGGATATCCATTGATGGACTTAGGGGGCCTATGTATATCAATGGATATCTTATTTTTCTTATCAATGACTGATGAAAGAAATAGGACACTCAACCATGCTTCATGATTTTTATGTATATGCATGATAATATCTACATTATCTATAATATTTGGAAGAGTGTATAGAGCACTTGTGTGACAAGGCTATTTAATTAAGTACCAAATACAATCAAAACAGCTTTACCATGTTTGAATAACAGTTTAATTTTTCTTCAACAAATCTAGATTATTTTTTCAACATTTCTATTCATAAGAACATATTTAATGTATATTGAAACGAATAATGAAAGAAAGACAGGTGACAAGGGCATATGTAACATAAGAGAGTTGATGTTTTGGCAGGGTAGTACTAGGCTGTATTAGGAGTACCCATAAGATTGTTTGTAAATGGTAAACCATCTTTACATATATACATATATATTTTCCTCTGCATGTGTATATGAGTGACTCAAACGGCTGGATCCATTTTGATGAATTTTGTGTCATAGGCTAAAAATGAGTGGGTACTGGAATGGTTGAGATTTGCAATTGCACCCAGTAGGTGGCTCTGCAATCTAGTTCAGAGAGATTGTTTTTAAATTTTTTGATGAACAATGGAACAATTTATGACAAAACATTAGCAAAACCTACTAATAGCAGGGAAGTCAACTTTCATGCAAGTTAGTGTCTAAACTAAAAAAAAAGTAATAGACCAGCCACTAGCTTTTTTATAATTCTTCCACTATTAGATGGCTGCATTATTTGTAATACAGCTATATTTTTCATTGTTAACATGCACTACCAAAATTCAGCCAGGTGATACTGGACATGGATAGTAAGTCATTAATTAAGTTAAATCTTAAACCAAACATATATTTATTGGTTAGAAATGCATAATTAAGGTAGTAACATGATTGATATATGAATGACATTAAAATGTTTACTATCACAGAGCCACACGACAAGTAACTTTTGAAAACATTAAATTTAAATATGGTAAAATTGAACATGATTAAAGACATGTGAGGATTGTTGGTTGTTAGAGTAAATGAGGACGCCAAGACAGTTGGCATAGTAAATTGGAGTACTGTGGCCATGGATAGACCAAAGTGGAAAAAGTTGGTTAATTAAGCCAAGGCCCAAAAAGGGCTGTAGAGTTAGCAGAAAAAGAAAATATGTGCAAAACAAATGTTTCATTAAATAAATTATGATTTAATTAATTTATTATTTTCTTGGACGCTTAAGACATTAAGACCTAAGGAATGATAAATATTTATATTTTACTTTTCACTTTTTTTGGCTTTCCTTATCATATCATAAACAATAAAATATACCTAATTTTGGTTGATATTACCTTGACATAAAGTAAATACTATTTTTAGTTTACATTAAATGTGTTATGATGTTGAGTACAAACAGAAATACATTCTGCCTATCTCATTAATTACTTGCTGTCTAATCAGTTGAGGTGATTTAAAAATTAGTTAACACATCAAAACAAATGCCTCCTGTAATGGTAAACAAACTAAGTCATCACAATGGCTGTTGTTTAGATATAAAATTCTCAACTAACAATAGTTGGATTGATATAAAGGATATAATGAGGTAATTATGAGTAGTGAAATATAAAGTGATTAGGATAATTAATAAGAAGGCTTTCAATAACAAGTCCCATTCAATAGTTTATTTTCTTTTTTCGTTTAGAATTAAGAATCTAAGTAAAGCAAAATATAAACTTACTTTGAAAACCTCGGAAAAGAAGCCTTCTCCAATCTTCTCCAGGATAAAATCGTCAAATGGATAGAGCGCCGCCACCGCGGTCCGCAGCGCGGTGCACGACGACCCAGTCACTCTCTTGTCGCCGACTTTTTCACTATCCTCACAGACACTCGACTCCTCGCACTCATTTTCACAACACACACCGCGTTTCGTCCTGCAACCGTTTTCCTGTACGTCGCGATACCTGCGACCCGTCTTCGAGTAAGGGCCTCGTATATAACGTCCCGCTTTAGCCGTCTCATCTAGGTTCGTGAAGCTTTCGGCGATCTTTAGCACCTTAGTGGGCTTCCGTCGCTCGAACGCGCTGTTGCACTTCGCCTCCTCTGCTGTGCACTCGTCTTGCATTCTAACTGGTGATAACGCAAATAGCGTTTATCCCGCTTCAAACATAATGCTCAAGTGTCTCTCCGAGACGTACGCATCGGCATTTTCGACGTCCACAACTCAATATTTATGTGGCGGTACTTGAAACTATGCAAAACATTGTTATGCAGACAAAAAAGAAAAAGAGTCGATTTTATGACTGTCACTTTCACATATTTCTCCGCATCTCTATATTACTAAATCAGTTTGTGACCTGATAACTTTTTAATTTAAGCACTTGCGTTTGTTTATTATATACGGGTTTAACGCAGTTTATTTATATCACAATAACAATCCAATTTACCGACGACGCGCGTTGAGCCAAAGTAAGGATAGCAGAAAGTAAGCAGCGGAGCATTGGCATTGTCACATACAATAAACTACACATGACATAACAATTTCTTATATTGGTAGCACTGTTTGACAAGAATTATATTGTTACCAGTACGCAGCTAAGCCATTGCTACATTTTTTTTTTTACTTGAATGTTTTGTTGGAAATTGTAATAGCATAATTTCTACTAAAACATATTATAGAATATATGGCAAAAGAAAATTTGTGATATAGTCGTCCCACTATAACTCTGCATTACTTTTAAAATAGTAACCCTGAAAAATTGGACTATGGTAATTCTTATTAAGCGTTATTAACGTCATTCGTAAATGTCATAATTCACGAGTTTACGTTGTATTTTTATTAAGTCCACTCGATAAAAGGAACAACGTTTAGGCATAAAATTCTAACCTCTGCGAGTAAGTGCCCGATATTCACTTCATACTTTTTACTGATTTCAATGTTCTTTTATTCAATTAAATGGATATTTATCTATTCCCTACCTGTCATAGCTCTAATAATATTTTTCTTTCTATAGGATATTTGTTCTATATAATAATTGTATTGTAATTTCTTGAAGGTATCTGAAGCCTACTATCGCAAATTCTTTGCAGAATATAAAGGAACTTCATAAATCAAATACCAGCTCAGAAGCTACTTATATCAAAAATATCAGTTCACAAAGGGTAAGATATAGTAAGCACAATCACTGAGTCGTGTTCTTTTTTGTTACATTACCTATTAATGATAAAATATTATTTTAGGTATTAGAGAAAGAAAAATGTGCTAAATCAAGCAAGAATGAAATACAAATTCTGACATATGGAGAAGTCCGCGGAAAAAACGAAAGTGCATTACCACCAAAAGTAATATGAACGATTTTGATAAGAATGTCATTCGTAACCTAATCAAATAATTTTAAATAGTAGGTAATGAGATTGGAGTTGCGACAATCTATACAATTTTAGGGTGAATATGAAATATCGAGGAAAATTTTGCATGACATGGGATTTAGTTTAAAAGCAAATTTAGAAGATGTTATCTTTATGGAGAAAAATAATATTGTAGCAGTGAGACAAATTTATTAGAAAAATTACCCAACATAAAAATATGCCTCCTAATAAAAGAAAACTAATTGTTTATTCAAAGGAGACATATATCCATGTCAATTACTTCACTAAGTATTAAAAAAAAGTTGGCAAGGTGCATCTACCTCTTAAATGGTCACAGATATATCAAAAGGAAAATACTCCATCATTGTGCATATAGGCACCAAACAAGGGATTGTAAACAAAGCTCTCTTAGTATTCAGCAGCATATCAAAGTCATGATTATCATGGTGACATGAACGCAATCAAGAAAAGTTTCTACCTAATCTGGCTAATCACACTTTACACATGAGCTTTCTAAAGCCGAAAATCATAAACTGTTATGGTTGCTCCCATACCATTGTCATTTAAAAACAAATTAATCTGGAGCTTGGCTAAAAGAAAAGTATGGAAAATGGTTCAGATATGGTGGCAAAGTGGGTAGATCATGTAAAAAATTATAAGAAGAACACAGACATCATGATAGATTGTTGGATGATTTAGAACTATTTGTGACTAGCTGCACCTGGCATGCATTGCAATACCACATTTAGTTGAAGTGTAGGTGTAGTACATTCTAGTAGACGGCTACTGTCGAAATTTCAGCCGAATCGGACTCGCCGGTTTTGACCGCGTGTGAAAGCGGTTATAAAAGATTTGTGGATCACCAAAAATGCTAAATAAAAGTCCATGATGGCATATGTCTACGGTTATCTCACAATAACCACTTTTATCTTTAGAACAATTAATTAAAAATAATATGCTATTTATTTGTATCCAGTATTAATCCTCACTCCGAAATAAGAATTAAAAATTAATTTTTATATTTAATTGTGTAAAATTATTCTTATTTCGAACTGTGTAAAATTATTCTTATTTCAAACTGTGTAAAATTATTGAGTGCATTGTTGTTTTTTTTTAAGTCGGTTTGATTTTTTTGTTAAAAGTTTTATTTATTGTAAAAAGTTTTGTTTGTTTCCAAAATTGAAAAGCTGGCAGAAAATTTGAGTCGAATGAGTTGGAAATCGTCGCCGCGGAGGCTTACTTTGCAGATCTCGAGAAAACGTATATTTCAGACGGATTAAAGAAGTTGGAGCATCGCTGGGTCAAGTGTATCAAGCTAAAAGGAGACTATGTTGAGAAATAAATCGCCACTTTTTTAAAATTTTCGTTTTTCTTTTGTAGGCTAAGTACTTATCAGACCACCCTCGTATGTTATATATGAATATTTTATTTTATTTAATTAAGTCTATAAGTGACATAACTTTAGAAAAAAAAATTGTTTTCTCCACAAAAACTTTGTTAAATCTCTCACTCACATTTTCTCGAAGTTTTCATGTATTTAATATACAAATTACAAATAAAGATGAAGGGGCTAATACTACAAATGTAATCACATCAATGTGTTTTGAATATTAGGGTACAAAGTCTTGCGTACGAAGAAAAAGAAGATAAGACTTACTTAGCATTAAATTTTTACACTTAAAGTTATGATGGAAAAGAGCATCTCAGACGCGATACCGACTTATCGAATCTTGAAAGAAAAGGCGAAAAGCAACAAGACCAATCTGCACGTGATTTTCATAAACCTAGAAAAGGCATTTGATCATGTCCCACGCGATCTAATCTGGAAAGCATTCAGACAGCAATTGGTACCAGAGTACTACATAAACCACTATCTATCACTACCCCTATCTATCGCTACCCCTATCTATCGCTACCGCTAAAAATAAAAAACAATAAAAATACATACCCCTATA
>DWTW01000989.1:0-13888 GCA_018246275.1 Papilio slateri | reverse complement strand
CTCTTTTATTGTCCCGGCATTTCTGTGCACAATCTTTTGTTAGCGACTAGATTTTAATATCTTTTCTCCGCTTTACTTACACAATATGCTGACGCTGTTTCAGCGCGGAAGATTTCAATTTATTGTGGGTGAATTGTGATTTGTATGAACGATAGTCCTGGCAACCCCAAACCATACCTAGAAAGGTTTGACCAAAAGACTTTTTTTTAAATGATAACCAACGAATTAACTAAATAAAATAAATAGCAAGTAGCATATAGAAGTACGTATACGAACGACATTATGAAGAATGATCGACGGAACTAAAAAAGACGGACTAATTTTCCTGGACAGTGTGGTTTTTTTTATAGAAAAAGGTGGCAAACGAGTTGCGCGATATGTAGTAACTGCAACCTATGGGTTCACCATCCCATCTGCAACAAGCTAATGAGTTGCAGATGCGTGGCCTACCTTTAATGGGCTGAGCAAGGGATAAACAGAGAAAAGGATATTTTCATCTCCTTCCAACCCATCCCCCATCAAATCACTTACCATCCTTACCGTATTAGAATAGAATAGGAAGGGAAAAGAACTAGGATTAGACTTCCAGTACCTCACTCATCAGACGAAACGTAGAATACTTCTACTTCACGCCTGTCTTCTGTGAGGTCATGTTATTTCACCGGTCGAGCCGGCGCATTCGTGCAACATATGTTGCGGGCTCTACTACTGTCCGAATACATCAATTTTATTTTTGATGCAAGTATAGTTAACAGAAAAGTGGATGACCGAATGTGAATTGGTCACGCCCAATAGATGTTTAAAGAACAGTGTACATTGTTTATCAAAAAGAAAATAAATTAATGATGGATCATCCCTTAAGTACACTCTAGTAGAACATTTTCTGATGTAATTGTTTATATTTTACTTAGGGATGCTGGAGCGGATGTTAATACTCTAACCCACACGATCTTGAACAAGTAACACATACACAGAAAAGCTCTAACGCAAAACGTTTAACACTAGCATTAAATATGGCTGAACGTTAACTGGGTGAAGTAGTTCGTAAAATAATTTAGCGGGCACATTACCCGCCGGCGCATATTTCACAATGAATTATTGCGAGCCTTGAAGTTTATTAATGCGTTGTAAACATGGCATATTATTTTACTGCCTCTAATCGTGAAACACAATGTAATTACTTTTAAAACTCCGCTTACGAAATAATGTATTGCCATTTTGTTAGGTTGTTTTTTTTTCCTTGAGTTATGCATATAAGCGACTTAGTTAATTATTTATTTGACTACATGCAATCGCAAACCTCCAATAGAGATGAAGGTAATTGTAATTAATTTGGAAATGAAATAGGACATGGATAGAATAAGATCTGAGCGACATCCTTGAGGTGAAGGTACTCGTGTTTTTCTGATTGATGTAACAAAATCTTATTTTGATGACGTAGTGGCATCCAAACTTCTGGGTTTACTTTGACAGTGTAGTGCCGAACGCCTCATCGCCTTCCTCTTCCTAATCATCGTTCCCTGTTGTAATCCCCTTCTATTTCCTACAAAAAGGCTACCAACACATCCGTAACTCTTTCTCTTGTAGCTGATGTCGATGAGTCACGGTAGACACATAATATTAGATGAATATAATCGCACATTTGCTGTTTTCTGTCAGAAAAAAAAACATTAATGTTGAATAACTTTATCCCATAATAAAGAACATATCCTTTTATAGGAAAAAAACTTGACTTTACTATATAGTTAAATTTTACTCACTATTCGACGGCGAGATAATATCGGGTACCAAGTGATCACATTCCTTATTTAGCATTCAACACCTCCCGACCGCAGCTCGCAGATCTGCCGAGTTGCAGCCATTACGACAGTGTACTTTGCAATATCGATAGTATCTTCACGGTGGTTTTTAAAGTGGCCATTAGAGATAGTGAATAGCATAATACCGCCACTACACGTGCACCGATGCCCGGCTATTTCCATATCGAGAGTTGAATGGATATGGGAGATAACGCGTGCAGTCTCTTAGGCCGATTCCAATAAGGTTTTATATCAACCTTGGGGTAAAATAAATGTCGTAGACTGTGTTGTAGAAGCTCTTTAATGAACATGAAGTAAAAGGTCTTTATTAATTACCATTGTTCTCTGCATGTTATATATTTCCTTAGTATACCTATGATACCTTTCTTGCAGACAGCCCTGAGAGTTGGCTACCCTCTCGTCCTCGATTTCCGCATCAGTGATCCGTAGCTCCTTTGCTCTTATCTTAAAAAAAAGTGTACATTCATGTGAATTATAATTAATTTGAGAAATCACTGGGTACAGGAATCTTGCTTCCGCGCGCCTGAATCTTCTGATCATAATCTATCTAGGCACTTTGTTATTCTAAGACAGCTTTTACTTTAATACTTTCTATTTCAATGTTTACCTCTACCTCCTACATGGTACATGCTCCGTGTAGGTCTACGCTCGCAGCGTAAATATTCGACATTGATATTTCTTATAATCTGAAGGGACTATGTTCAGATCTACGGAGGCATTATCATTCACTATAAATTGTTTTCCATTTACAATGCACATAATAAATAGATTTGTGATTATAACAGCTATTAGGAAACCATACCGCCGCTGTGATCAGATCGATTAAGCCATTACTTTACGTGATAAATCACCGGCCGGCCGCGTGGTAATGGTGCTTGTTGGACTTTGAAAAATTATAGATGAAAGAAAAAACAAAACATCATCGTTAATAAATTTTAATTTGATGAATAAATCATAAATATTACCTAGAAATTTTATTGTAACAAATACATTTGAGAGACGAATCTGTTTGCAAGTAATACTAGATGCATACTATTTACAAGGAAAGTTGTAATTGTATTAAATATTTCTTGGGTTCAACTAGCAATAGCAATAGCAATAGCAATAGATCTATTCATATTGTTTAAACTTAACGGACTCTGCTCCTTATCTCATTTGAAAAGTCAGTCACGCAGCAATGTAGAAAGTTATTCCATGTATTTCGTTACAAAACAAGATTTGCAACAAAATAGCTCGTAAATAAACATTTAGTAACTTTGCATCTAGGATCATGGAAAGTGACTGGCTAGGCTAAAGTGGAAATGAGCAGACTACATCAACAAAAAAGCAGCATTCTCATCCATTATGTAAAAGAGACGAGAAATGTTCAAACTTTACACTGATCTGTCCACCGAGGAGGTGTCAATGTTTGGCGAGTTTTATTCTGTCACAAAAATATTTATGACAACGGGGAATTGACAGGAGTCTAATGGTCATTATCAATAGAGGGAAGTTAATAGATAATCCTTTATCACTCCGCGAAACTTCCCCTACATAAATGGAGCGCCATAATCTCAACGGCCCCATGTTAAACTACACCATCAAAGCCGTCGGTAACACGAAAATTATCGCCCAGTTGTGTGCGGCGCAGGATAATATTATTGGATTTACGAGGGCCTGCGCTGGCGCTTTGATTTATGCCTTCCTCCGGCGGTAAATTACGTTTTGTGATAGCGCGCCCACTGAGAAACTAGTACGTTAAATAGATCACTTGTCGTCCGGGCGCGTACCGCAATCTGAACCTTCAATATTCTCCGCTCTATGCTCTGTTGATACTTTTATGTCTATAAATAATAAGAAAAAGTCAAAAACGTTATTATGCCTTACAACCTGAGTCACCATTGTCTATAATATAAATTACCACCGTCTACAGCGCGTCACCTTACATTATTACATACTAGCGGTACGTTAAGATTGCCACCCGGACAAATTACTTCCTCCTCCATCAAAAGTATTTATGAAATTTGATTTTAAGAATGAATTCGGGCGTACTATAGATTCGCAAATGGTATGAAACCAAATCAAGGAAACATTTAAACATAAATCATATACAGGTGTACAATTTTCCCTTTCTCAGGTTTTCATGAATTGTGATTATGATGTCAGGTTCGGTGACTTATTTATTGGAAAGTGAAGTAATAACCATCGAAACGTAAACGTTAAATTGAACAGAGTATCATAGAGATATAGTGTATCAGCTATATCTGCTTTTAAGTGATTTCCAACAGGCCTATTTTGTATCTTATATACTTGTCGTTCTCTGTGTAAAACCTGTACACCGGCTTACGTCGTACCTGAACGTTACATCACCGCATTGCTAAACCTCTCCCCCATACAATTTTGGCATTGACATTCCATGAGTCAAATACGCACCTGGGGTTTTTGTAGCCAAGAAAGTAAGAATACAATAGAAATAGTCATCTAAGGCTCGAATTGGTCATCTCGTATTTGTAATACTCCTGTTTTCCTGACAGATTTATATCAATGCTACCTGTTCCTTTCAAATGGATCGAAAAAATTATCGTGAGTTCGCCCTGCTGAGAACATCACATGCTGTTATCTAGTTTTTCTTCATAAAAACAAAAACTGTGATGACAACATGCTTTTTGTGAATGTTTGCGGCAGGGCGAATAAACAGTAACAATAGCAAACAGTTACTGCGACTAATTTTTTTTTTATATATATGAGAAGGGGGCAAACGAGCAGTATTGAGTATACAAAATGTTAAGCAGATAACGACAGGTATGTAAAATAATACATAGTAAAATGTAGTGAAAAACTTAAAAAATCAATTATTATACTAATTAAAATGAAGTAACAAAATGTATCTGTAATTTACTTTCATGTTTACGTTAAAATATGTTTGCTAATGTTCTCTAATTCAATAAATAGCCTGACAGTCAAACATCTATCATCTCTTTATTGTAATTACAATCGGTTACATGATCGGCACGATTAAACATCTGCGTTGCTTATTTTCTTCTGTTTGTATCGGAACTCGAATATAATAATAGTTAATAACATCCTAAATTTGGATAGCAGAAACTTTGCACAAGCGTAAGGATCCTATTATACTTTAATGCATTCGTAATAAAGAAAACTCATGTGCGAAGCGTTCAATATCACAATAGTATCGCTAGCCAGCGAGGCACATCCTTAAACAAAGCCCATTCATCCGGCGATGCGGCCCGAGATTATCATATTTAATGCCCCACTCGTTATTTATGCCGAGTTGCAACGTAAATTGCACGCGGTAACGCCCAATAGATCTCAATATGGCCGTCCCGATAGCGAGCCCCGAGACTTATTGCCGACGATTTAAATATCAGCACCAAAATGCGATACGGGCATAAATTGAAATAATTGCACGATCGGGCCGAGTGGGAGTCCTTATTTTGCTTTTTAATGACTCTTGCCCATTTTCGGAGCAATTTATTTTTGCAAGAGCCCGCGTAAAATATGAACACCTCTCGTTTATAGTAACACAAAAGGTATCGACGGACAGCATCAACAAAGTTAAATAGCATTGTTAAATTTAATTTGAATTTCTTTGTCTTTGTTTTCAATTAATTAAATAATGATTCAATATATAATAAAGCATCAATTCAATTCGATCGAACAAAGGCACATCTTCTAAGTACAGTTTTAATAAATAGGTAGCCTACTCGTTATTCACTACTCCAGAGACTACACGAATCCAGTTCTCACAACGGTAATATATAATAAACATAGTAACCGACCCAGTCGAATTTCCTTAACTTAAAAGAGGTTCAGACTAAGTTAGCATCGCGGCCGGCCACTGTAAAACTCCAATTATCTGCATGCATCTTCAAACCATGATAATCTTCATTCAGAAAAAACAGAAACACCACTAATGGTTAACGGAACAATGGCAGTCAGTTTTAACAGTGGTAGAACCCGCAGCAGCAACGGCTGTTGCACGCATGTACCCGCCCGGTCGGTGAAACACCAAGACCTCACAGAAAAAAGAGGTGAAGTAGAACTACTTTATGTTTCTGCGTTTCATCTGATGAGCGAGGTGCCGGAGACGCAATTCCGGTTCGTTTCTTATTAGAATAGGATGGATAGTGAAAGAGGACTGGACGAGGAAGGGATAGATAGCGAAAGGAACTTCTCAATTGTCCGTAATTTGACTTGTGGGTTTGTATCGTACAGTTAGCATCGCATTCGCTTTTTGAACTTTTACTTTAACGTAAAGTTGTTCGCTAACATGTAATTACAATTAAAACAAGCCAAACCTTTGTCAAATAATAAATTAGTTGAACCGCAGAGTGCTGTCTCTACGTCTGTTTTCATTTCTGACGTATATAAGAACTTAACCTGTAAGCCAATAAATTAACATCGTGGTTGTGCTAGCAATACGGGCTGTCTTTATGTCATAATTTATGAAGGCGGCCGCCGCCGCCCCGGGCACCAGGCAGCTTTCAGATTTAATTGAGCCCGTTAGATATACGATTGAGATGTGTTAACAAATTGCACAGAGTAGAATAATAGGCGTTGATGCGTTTGGTTACATGTATTAATGAGACACAGCGAATCCTGTTGCTAAAAATTGTCATATAAAGTGTTATGTGATTAGTTCATATTATTTTGTTACGTAGTCTGTACGAGTCAAATATTCGAGGCGATACAATAGGTCAAATTCAAATTTGTTACAACGGGAATGAATAACATTTTTTGTCTGAACGGAAATTATTGTACATAATTTATATCACGTTTATCAGTTATATATGTAAATCATGAAATATATGCAATTTATTATCATTAAGTCTTTGAATAAAAAATATATATGGTTTTATTGACAGGCAATTTAGCCATATTTTTTTATATTTCTTGTGGGCAAACGAGCAAGCGGCTTGCACGATATTAAATTAGCATCCACTCGTCATCGACATCCGTAATAAAAAAAATAGTTGCAGAACCATTGCCCTAGCATAAGACAGAGGAAAGTGGTAGTACGACAAAAGAGAGTGGAGGGGATAGCGCAGTGATGGGCCTGCGGTACCTCCCTCCCCAAAGGAGACGTCAACTTTTTGTCACTAACCATTATAAACCAGCATAACTAACTACAATTAATTATGTACCACCAGCTATTTTCTTTTGCCAGGTAATCATAGAGGCCTACACCTACAAACCTTATCATTAATGATAATACAGCGACTGAATCATTTCTTTAATACATTAAGGTATCAGATTATAAAATCACTTATAGAATATGTCAATACAGTTCCGCAAGGCAACCCTATGTTATGTTGAACATCATACACAACTGACTATATAAACAAGCAGAGCAGACTATGTTAATTGATCTTCACAAGAAAAAAAAGAAAAATAAGTCTGTGATCAAGGTCCGAGTCAAAAAATCTCAGAAATATCATGTGGCATTGTAAGTTATTTGGCTCTTTAACTGATCTATAGCGACGTCGACATCAAGTTACAAGTTGCAATGCATGTCACTAAGTTGCAATGCATGTCACCGTCGCAAGATTTATTCATTAAAATAAGAATTGATCACAATAAGAATTTATCGCACCTATAAAATACGAACATAAATTACATGCAAATTTAATCAAAAAGGCTGTTATTATGTTTATGTGCGCGTCAATAAAGTGGTTATAGTGTTCATCTCAAGGGTACCAGCTACCATCAGATAATTACTACGATCTAGTGGGCGTATCGCCGTAAATATCGTCTCAGCACCGATATGTTATGCGAGGCCGCGACGTGAGCCACTTCGTTTAACATAGCAAATGGCTCGTGCTTCACAATCATCATGATGCTATCGACGTAACGAACACACGAATGCATTAAAGTCATATTTATGCTGGCACTTAAAACTAAATCCAACATTTTTATGACCGTCATGTTATTCTTGATGAATAGATCGATAGTTGTACATGGGCCACAGATTAGATATCTAATGATTTACCCAAATGAAGTTAAGTAAGAAACATTATTATTTATCCCACCTTTCTTTACAGATCGAACTTATCATATGTTTAACTTTTCGTACACATTGTAAATGTCATTAGAAGGAACAAACGATATTGATATCCGTTACATCTCAAAAGATATAGAGCATCCATCACCTCGTGTAGAAAGGGCTTAGATCTATAGTGGAGTGATCCCTGAGGTTCACCATGAATGAGGTAGTTAAAATAAGTTAATTACACTTCAACATATATAAGACACAAAGCAAACTAGGCCTATATAGGAAGAAAACATTTGTGTTGATATTTAACATGACTTAAATATCTCATTAGTTGCCTTGTAATTCTTGGCTGTTTGTTTTCGGTGTGTTGTAACGGTAATTAATGTTAGGTTACCTTTACAATACATTTTTGTCGCCAACTCTAAACTCTTTTAGAGTGATGTTACGTAAATAGCACAATGTCATATTTTGGCACACGTAAAACAACGTAACTCTTTTGATATACGAATAGCTTACCCGGGGAAGTACCGTGAGTTTTCTGTCTTCATTACTCTTCTTCCCTCTTCCGTTCTTTCTTATAGTTCATGTACCTCTTTCTATTCTCTACTACTACTACAGGATTCGTAAAAAAAGAATATGGCCATGACTGACACCGCCGTTTTATCGTTTAGATACAAGTCTATAAATGAATTATGAAATATAGCATTTATTTCTACGTCATCTTACTTATAGGTATTCATTCAAGCGATTTGAACGGATTATGACCATGTAAAAAATGTAATCTAACTTAGGCACTGTTCTATGATTAAGTCACAATCACGTAAATTTTTATATATGTAGATTTTATCACTTCCAAATACACGTGAGCCAATTCCATAAAATTTTCTTTAAAATAGATTTATTTAACGTTGCTGTAAATTTCTACGCCGAGGGGCTTATCGAAATATAAGTTATTTATCTTCATTATTGTGTCTCGATTTGCAATGAACATTACTTTTATGATTCTAATGTAATGAAATTCATTTACATCTTCAGCTAAATTTCATGTAGAAATTAACAATAAAATTTGTAAAAGCGTAATAGTGTTTAGGTTTTCTTCGTAATTAATTACAATGTAACTTTAATTGTCAATAAAAAAAAAGTGTTGAGATCATTTAATAACATCAATAAATAATACAAGCTCAACAGTTACGTATGTGAATATTTTATATTTATTTCATGTTAATAAAGAGTTAAATTATGGTATCTTTGTAATTTAGTACATTTCCTAACATCCATTACAATTCAATCACGTACAACGAGACGCATCATTTCATCATCACAAAGCATACCTGACGTCACGGACTGATCGTGGTGAGCTCTCTTAACTACCAATTTTCAAATCGTAAAGAAGTTATCAGTGTGTTTAGTACAACCGGTAATGGCTCTCATCTAGTGGTCGATTGTGGCAAAGAAAATTCATTCGTTAGACAGTGCCATAGAGTCTAGAATGGATTATTTATTTTAAAAGAAGTAGCTTTAAATGTGTCGATCGTTGTACGATCACAAACAATCGATCCGGTCTCGGTTGCGCAGCAAAAGTATCGTCGTAAAATAAATCAAAGGCAATACAATGAGCACTTAAATGAGATCTAGTTACGACTTTATTTGTAATTTAGAGTCGTGGAAAAAATTATTAGCATAATAATATCAGATAATCTTACAATGGAATGGAATAAGCCCATTAGTGTCAACAAAAAATAGACTTTTGATGGCAAAAAATAGACGCAGTAGGAATAGGCTTACTCATGTATTGAAGTTTACGTAGCCGTACAGATACAGCCGATCATATTGAACTGTAGTTAAGATTGGAAGAAAAAACTGTAAATTAAAAGACTGTGTATGCTGATTGTAGTATTAAACAAACTACACTTCCCTGTATCTGCGCTGGTGCCCTAAATAAAACCTTATTCAAGAGATTCTATTCATGAATTTCATAATTTGAACAATTAATAGAGGTTTAAGAGGTTTTACTAAAAATATTAATCTAAATTTGTTCTCACATTCAGCTATAATATCTTCGATACGTGCGGGAAGACATGAGACATGATGTGATTTAATTCGCTTCTAATTAATGGATTAATTTATGACGTTGTCTATGGCGGACATTTCAATAAATATTACAGCAATGGATCGCCACGACCGCCGTGACTAATTGCACAGAAACAGCTTGTCCGGGTCCCAGGCCGTAAAGCAACCGGCGCTGTAGGGCTGCGGCTGCATACTGATAGCTCATTTAAATAATACTTTAATATGTAATCGATTAATCAAGCTGTAATGTTCAGTAATGTGACCGCTTTTTATTTACTAGCCAATGGTTATGTTTGTTAAGAGCTTGATTATCACAATCTCGAGACGCCATTTGCATTTCAATGATATTAGATATAACTGTATTGAAAATAATATAATTTACAGTTATAAAATAGTTAAAAATATTGTTATTTGGTGTAGATAGTTATGCTGTTTAATTAAGTTTTACTGGACCAATTTGTGCTGACATGTAATTTTTTAGTTTTCATTAGGAGGGTACAAATTCCTTGTAATCTAAGGGCTTTTATTAAATTTGCTGACATCGTTATTGGCAGGTTACCGTCAGATTCTTATCGTTAAACTTTTGTTTAGTATTACACGTGATACTATATGTATCAAAGCATTACTTACGGTTGAAATATATTTTGACAAACGGATCATATACGTGTTATATAAATATACTAGTGGAGCCAGCAGACGTTGTCCTGCATTAACGTTGTCTTGCTTGCGGGGTTCAGCTTACGTCATAATATTTAAAATAATCTTTTGTATCCCGATGGCAGCGACATCTGCTGGGTTTGTTTGTGAATCTTAACTATCCTCATATATCAATATATCTTAATCATTCAAATCGGTTCAGCCGTTTAGGAGGAGTTTACTGTCAACGTACGTACAGAAGAATTACATATATAAAGATAGGTTTAATAGACGAGATGTTATATATTCTATGACAGCCTATCAAGGCGTATCAGTTCCATGAATTAATCATATACCTGTATATTATAAATTATAGCACAATAAAACATAATAGGAATTCCCCTATCGCAGTCCAAATATAGGCGAGCGTGTTTTTATGACGTTATTTATATGATACGATTATTTAGGCGCGGACGAGCATTTCAGATGTTATCTTTATTAGTTTAGTGCATTGTATCCATAAATGAGTGATACAAATAAAATAATCGACCACTAAACGTTACCACTATTTATCTAATTTAGGTCTTTTCTGTATTGTCTGTGTTGCCACGCTGTGTGGTGTACGATAATGATTTGAGTTCTGGCTAAAATAAAGCATAAATAGAAGTCACTCATTTTTTTTTTCAAATTGAGCGGTTAACGATAAGATTGTTAACGTTTCTATCAGGAATTGAATTTCGAATGAGGTCAGGCTGTTGATAAAAATAATGAGTAATAAATTTATTCGCAATCAGTTACTTTTAGTCATGTCTGAAGAAGACTATTTTATCAATGATAATGAATATGAACTCTTGATGGACACTTTAAGCGATATCTAATTGTCCTACGATAAATTCAGATGCTGAGAATTTATCAGATACATAGACGCAATGCGACCCAGCGGCAGCTCCTGCACAAATGTTCTATATCGAATAAAGACAAGACTTTGGCGCATATCATTACGAAGTAATATTTTGATTGGTGAGCAAAATATCAGCAAGCTCAATTCCCTAACTATCCTTCCTTCTTTCTATATGAACCTTTGTAGATCGGATTAGTGTAGTAATGAGTAGCGGTGGATCTCCATATGCTCTTCTGTAAAATAAATGACCTAGCTAAGAGGCAGCCTGCCTCAGACCAGGGTTTTTAAGTCTGTATTCCTTCGTTCCCAAAATTACTAAATGAAATCATTGCTAGAAAGGCGTTGATCATGATAAATAGTGAGACGTAGATGCGGTCTACCCAAATAAGGCCTTATTAAAGTTACAACCTTTTATAGAGAAAGCAAGTTATAAAAATGTAAATAAATACGTACGATCTGTCAGAATAAAGAAAGCTTACGCCTCGCAACATCAGTTCAAACGCGAGTCAAGCTTACGTTTCACTTGACACTAATGTTATAAATGTCCAATAAATATTAATATACGTCGGTAATTATTCATGATGTATGATTTAGTGTATGCTATGTTCACGTAATTATGACGTTCGAAGTCCTTATATCTTACTTCGCGGTGTACTCGTTGATGTTTAATTTAATTTTTTCTTAATTTAATATTTAAAATATTCAATGTTTTATGACTGCTTATAGTCATTGCAGGTTATAATTTTTATAGATTATTTTTTTTATTAAATGTGCTAATTTTTTTTGTTATTAAAAATTGAAGCGCATATTAAAAAACCAACGGAAACGGACAACATCTAAACACTCGAGTAAAATTTTCAATTAGAGATTAATTATTATAAAATCTGTTTTTAATAATTTTATCATTAAAATAATATTTTTCCATAGTTAATAACTTCTTGCAAAAATATATAAAAAATCGTAATAGGTAAAAGGTGTTATAAATGAAAACCTTTTAAAAAGTCCTAAACATTATAATGCTTTGATGTAACTAACAGTTCCAAACGGCCATCAATAACATTATTCAAAGCTGATCGAAGGCATGAGCTGGACGTCAATAGACAAGGTCGTCTTCGTAACTAAGAACTCAATTATTCGACCCAACGCGCGACCGTCGGAATGGACGAGGCGTGTTCAATTTAGTTGGGCATCTAAATGCACCTTAAAAAGTAACAGCCGGTGATAAATCAGACAATCTACCACAACACCGCTGCAGAGACAGCCGGTATTAGCATAATAAAATCGTAATGGACGGGACATAATAACCGACGTGAAACGCCGAGGAAGACGTTATTAAATCCTCCGCGCCGGAACAGCGGCGTACCTGGAGTGTCAAATTATTGTTGATTAATTTATTGTTACTATGCGACAGTATCCCCCGTTACAATAATGCACTGTTACCAGTTTTTAAGTACATAATCCTTTAGGCTGTGAACGAACTAAATGCTTTTACATTTTAAATTTCGTATGTTTTTTAATCACATTAATTTGTAGATATATTTTTTAAGGCAGTAGAAGTAGGCTGTGTATTTTTATTAGTGTGTAAGGAGCTATTAGAATTAATTTGTTTTTTTTTTTATACTATAAAATATTAGTCCATAAGTATTCATTGTTATTAGTATATAAGGAACAATGGGACTGACATGTCATGTAAGACACAAGTCCCCAAAATAAATGAAGAAAAAAAAGTACATAGTCATGAGTACCATTGCTTTAGATCTAATTTTTTACGCTTCTTTTTGGAAATTGAATAGGTGATCAGCGGGCGCCATCTATGCGGCTTTTTATGAAACATAATAGTTTTTTATGGGAGAGGCCTACGTCGAGCAGTGGACGAAAATCGGGTGAAACGACGATGACGACGAATAGTCCATAAAATATAGATGTAGAGAGATCTATCTAATACTCTTTAGGTGTAAACTTTAACAAGTTATTTGTAGTGTGCGTTAAACGCAACTAATGGGAATGTTAAAGGTCTGCTAGAATTCAAAACCAGATCATGTAATAATCGATATAATTGAAATATATATTTAAATAGCAAAAGTGAGTATTAGAAAACATACTGTACGAAAATTTATTACAGGTTGTCCAGTGAGTGAGTGAGATTGTACAACAATATCAAGATGCACACAACTTAGCCGCTCAATTTATATGAAGTGAAGTGTGACCTTTGACTACAAACATACGCAATGACGTGTCAGAAGCGTGGCTGACCTTTGTATCACATGCACCTTAAAGAGTACTGACAAATAATAAAACTACAAATAAAAATGTCGACTCTTTAGTTGTCTATGTGTCGCCCGCGCACGGTGGCCGCTAAACAGTGATTTATCACGAATATTCATTTCAACAGGCGCGCTGTCAGATCGGGCGATATCAAGCGAGTTATGTCGCGCGGAGCCGCGTCCGGCCGCGCGCACAGTGCAGCGG
>DWTW01000988.1:0-13891 GCA_018246275.1 Papilio slateri | reverse complement strand
TATATATATATATGAAATATTAGTAGATTTTCGAAATAATTTACTAATATTTCTTTTAACCATGTACAGCCAAGTTTTAAACTTTCACGACAATAGTCGAATGGCAGACCATGTTGTGCATGTTTCACAGTCCGCACCATTACGGTATTGGCGCTGAAACGTAGATATAACACTTATTGAACACAACCCGGCGACCGGTCGGCCCGGGACAAAGTGATAAGCAATTCAACATATATATGATGTTATTTCTAGTTTTTTATTACATACATGAACATGTTCAACAGTGGTAGACCCCGCAACAACATCTGTTGCACGAGTGGGCCGGCTCGACCAGGGAAATACCACGACCTCACAGAAGACAGGTGTGAAGTAGCAGAATTTCTGCGTTTCGTTAGATGAGAGAGGTGCCGGAGGCCTAATCCTAGTCCTTTTCCTCTTCCTATCCTATTCTAATAGGAAAGGATAAGAAGGGAAAGAGGATTTAACGGGAGAGAGAATGGACAGGAAAAGGTAATTAGGTATCCTTCTTTTCTGTTTATCTCCTTTTCTGTCGATGAAAAGGTAGGCAACGCATCTTCAACTTATTAGCTCGTTGCAGAGATGCCTATGGGTGGCGTCCACTTGATATCGGGTGAAGCGCTTACTCGTTTGCCTTCTATTATACACGTATTGTATACTATAGATAAAAAACAGTACGTTTTTAGGATATTCATAAAAATAAAAATAAAATGTCTTGATGTGAAGTGATCTTATATCAGCTAACGATCATTAAAATTTATGAATTCATACGAAATACTTCGCCTTATAGTGAAAATCAACTCATTCCTAATCTCTTCTTTGATAACACTTATTTAAGAATGTCTTTACAATGATAAGTATATCACAATTCATACAACAATCATATTGTACCACTATTGTAACCTATTTGCATATAAATAACACGTTAACCCGGTCTTTTGCCGATCAGTTTCTTTGAATAGCAAATGTTAACAGGAGCGATACCGCAGCCTAATGTAGGCGTCCTATTAGACAAGGATCAGTTCGTTTACCTCATCAGTCATATTTTAGGTTACCCTAATGGGAGACATTTATAGGGCAAGCTAGTGTTTGGAGTTAACGAAACGGTTAACACAATAACTTGTGACCTCTATTCGTTTTATTATATTGTTGGTCCATGCGGTAATATTTGTTGTACTGTTCAGATTTTTACGAATGGAAATAAGGCAGAAAAAGCTCTCGCGCTGGATACACCAACACTTTTAGACCAAAATAATAATATGAGGCCATCGTAGTACTTCTTAGTAGTTAAGACTTCAATAACACGGGACAGAAATACAACTAAGGACTCGATCTAGTTAACATTGTGAGATGCAGCACCCCTTTATAACTCTTTCTCTCTCTCTCTAAAATAAAAATGGTAAAAAAATATGCATCATACGAATAGTCATTCTAAAAGTATTCTTTAAAACAAAGCAATTTTGTTGTATAAATAAAATAATTATTTCTTGTAAGTTTCCTAATCCTAGGATTGTTTAAATGAAAACCTTTGCCAAGAATTCCTCGAGACTGCTCTGAACTATAGATGTTTTTTTTTTTGATAAAATTCTGTGATTTTGTTGAAATAGTCATTAGTTTTTAGACTTAAACTGTAAATGATGACATCCATAATGGAGTGGATACGAAATTTATTAATCAACACACATTGCGCTATACGGAATTCTGTTCGTTAAAAAAAGAATTCCACGCACGGCATTCACAATTGCACACTAGGACATGTATATTTTTTTATCTCGTTTAAATTAATTTAATTTGATTAAATTTCATTTTATTTATATATTTTCTACATTGTTATTAGAGATTCTGTAACCACTATAGACCCAAAAATGTGAGACTTAAACTCATATAAAGTCCTAATTTAAACAAATGATTTATTACTTAATTTAAAAACATTCCCACGACATAAATTCAAAGAAAAATATGTTCCTCGACATGATAATAATCTCTCCAGGTCTCCAAGTTATTAAAACATTCATTAATCAAGCCTTAATATAAATGTAGCAAGATTTTAATTAAACTCTGAGAGAAAATATCTTTAATCTTAATTTCCTAAAGCAACAGAGCGTAGTGTTGAGTTCGAAAACCCTAATGAGTACGTAATAAGTTATTACTTTCTACCATTTAGTCAATTTTTACCTGACATGACTCTCTTGATGTATTTATAACAGTATGTGGTAAATATAATTATTTTCATATTTTAATAAAACATATCGAAGTATACCAATAAACTATATTTTTACTTCACTGATTTTTCAACAATATTCAGATAAATTTTATATATATACTAATAACAAATAAAACACACATAAACCGCAACACTAATTGCTCCAAATTGCCGCATCGTATCCCAAAAGAAAACTATGCAATTCCACAAAAACCTACTACCCTAAATAGATCCAGGTCTAACTTAATCAAGTGGCCGTGTTCCCTTAACTGTGTCGCGGCCAAAAAACAGAAGCCTTTATCATTGACACAATTGACTTGGATAGTTTTGCCGATCGACGAGCAAACTCGCGTGAATCGAATACTACGAACTACGTGATAAATATTTGAGAATTGTTACTTGAGAGGGAATCTTGTTGGCGCATTTCTTAATATACTTGACTTTGCAGTTAAAAATTAATATCAATATAAAGTTATTGCACTTTCCCATATTAACAAATAATACACAAGGAACAGTTGTATGCTATCAATTAAAAAAAATATTATAATACAATTTAGAAAAATATGTAACTGGTAGAATTTATAAACGGGTATATGCTAATTCCATTTGGCATTTAGTTTATTAAAAGATTAACAAAATCTTAAGTGAATAAAAGCACTATAATCTATAGCTTTTATTCATTTCCACTTCCCTAGTACTTACGTATACTTCACATGTGCTTAAAGATGGGAGACGAATAAATCTTAAACTTTTCGTGCATAATTCTACTTCAACTATTTTCAGGATAGCTCCAAAAGGCTCTTTGTCTTCCCTAACATCGTTGTTTTTGTCATTTTAGATAAACGGTGTACCCTGTGGAGACAAGTCCTCATTTAAATATTGGGTTAAAATTACTGTAACCTATTTCTTTCTACGAACTTTTGACATTATATGTCAATTGCAGAAAATCGTTGATTTATAGCACTCCTCGCAATTTATAATTATTTCTATCAATGGTTGTAAAGAACATTTCTTTAAAATCCTTTAAAGCTATATGAAAGCGTAATAATTGCTTAATTCTAGGCATCAATTTTTTTAAAAGCTTTCCAGTTTTTGATACATAAAATCTACTTCAGAACATATCAAAAATAAAAAACCGGAGATTCTAATAAATAATTATTTTTTCGTAAACGTGAACTTTAAAATACGAACTGCAGGAAGTGGAGAGATTATCGAGCAAAATCCTATAGAGCCCGGCTTTGGGATAAGCCGGGGGTCGATACTCGCCGCAAATAAGCTCCGAACTTCGAATTTAATTTGAGAGAGACTTCTTGCGATGACCCTTGTGGAAGAGATTCGTTAACATCTCTAAGTAATCCTTATTATCCAATTTTGAAATCTCATTTACTTCAGCACTGAAAAACCTGAATTTGATTTTTTGTAGATATTTACATTTTTGTAGTTTATTTTAAAACTTACATCTGCACGTTTAGTTTTTTATTCTTTAAACTATTTAATTAGGGGATCCCTACTTGTATCTTCGGGTCAAATCCTAGCCTTCACGTTGGTACTTATATACGTATATTCGATGAAGTGTTTGCGTCCAGTGAATGGCACGATAATTATACAAAAGATATTAATATATCGCCTGTGTCACTTCGGAATAATGAAGCATTCTACTATCGAAAGAATTATTAAAAACGTAGACGCTCAACGGTACATTTGCACAGATCGTATTGTTCTTATTTATAGCAAAGTTAACTTTGAGCAATAAACTTAAGTAAGAAAAACAAACGAACCAAAACCAGATAAGTTATTAGAGTTATCTGAAACACTGGTTTTGTTTATGACTTTAGTTTAAACATTTTTAGATAAAACAGTATTTACAGCGCCAGCACGCACGAGACGTATGGAGAAAGTTTGGACACTTACACTTTATAACTTTGCGTTTGTTTTGATTTACACCAACTCTGAAGTAAGCACCACTCAATCGTAAATAGACTTACCTAATAGTGTCACAGTTCCTGGCTATATATATTGTATCCGAAGTTAGGCCTCATTAAAATTTCAATCCTTCTTCTGCTAAGATCACCTAGTGGAGTTACCAGCCTAAGCCGTTCGGTTATTGGTGCTTAAAATTATAATAAAAGAAGGATTTTCTAATAGTATATAACAGTTTATTAAACAAATTTAAAATAAAATTATTAAGACTTTCGTGAGACATTATTAACTATTTATGAAATAAACGGCTTAACTCACGTTATCTTACTTCGGTGTTGGTACCGACCAGTTTCGGACCTGTCGGAGGTCCTTCTTCAGGGTGAGTGAATTAGTTCGCGGTCGCGCCCCGCCTCACACTTGTCGGTACCAACACCGAAGTAAGATAACGTGAGTTAAGCCGTTTATTTTATAAATAGTAAAAATACATGCTGTAGTAAGAATACCCTGTGTATCTGACCTGAATTGACTTTCTCTAATGATGAAATTATGTTTAAATTCTATAATATGGTACTAGGTGGCCGGACAAACTCTGTTCCGCCTTAGAATTAATTTATGTATTAATTGGTGGATGGGTTACACTCGGGTCGATTCCCAATTATTGAAGCCCCTAGAGACCTATAGATATACGACATTTCTCTTGATCATTTTTGTCGTGTGTTTTTTTTTATGTTTTTATTAGCTATTCTGCTATTCGGGGCGGAGAAAAAATCAAATCAAAGATCAAAAAAATCTGTGCTTCACTTTCGACTTCATTTTATATACATAGATAATTACTTTTATGTCTCCGACAGGTCCGAAACATGTAGGTACCATCACCAAAGTAAGAAAACGTGAGTTAAGCCGTTTACTTTATAAATAGTTAATAATGTCTCACGAAAGTTTTAATAATTTCATAAACTCAAAACTTACGACGTGACTTTATATTTGTATTAAATATTTATGAAAAAGTAACAAAAAGTAAATAAAATAACTAAGGTAAACAGGTAAGGTGTTTAAAATTCTTCTTAACTTCTTCGGAAACATTACAAGCATGTAATGTTATATAACTAGATTCCTATTTAAAGTTATACTGTATAATAAGTTAACCGTAGCTTAAACTTAACCTCGTTAGCCCAATTAAACCATAACTTATAACGATAACAACTTTATTGGGCTTTCATTTTGCTTCTGATTTCAATAACAACAAACTACTAACCCAACTTTAGAAATCGTCTTGAGAAATATACATCGTAGAAGTTAGGATTTAATCTTGAAATTGAATTATTATAGACTAGCGGCCCGCCCCGGCTTCGCACGGGTAATTAACAAAAATTTCAAAAATCATAAATTATATGTTCATCAGGGATAATGTAGGATTCTAATGCTGAAAGAATTTTTCAAATTGGTCCAGTAGTTTTAGAGCCTATTCAATGCAAACAAACAATCAAATCTTTCTTCTTTATAATACTATTAAGTGATCTTAATTTATAAGTAACAGAGCATATACGCCAACATTTTCTTCTCTGTCATCGCACCAGCCTTTTAACTCTCTTAGCCTTTACAATAATCGTCATATTTCAATGTACACAAAACATTAATGAATTATATACTTAAGCCTTTCTGATGAATCACTCCGAATCTTATGAAAATCAGTTTTGGAATTTTAGAGTTATCGCGTTCAGATAGATAGACTCGACGAGGGGCCTTTGTTTTACAATATGTGGTTTTTGCATAATGAATAAAATAGTGCTAGGCTACAATCCCACCCGTTGTTAAGTGGTAATTTAGAAAGATGGTACGAACCAGTTTAGTAACAGCCCATTCACTCTTCTCTTGAAGGTACAAACGTCATAATCGGACGGATTATAATAATACATCCCTTCGAACGAAGGGATTGTTTACTCTAAAAAAGGTAATTTAAACCTTTTTCACTAATTTTGTAATTCCAGTTGCTTGGCTGATTATTGTCACAGGATAGCACACTAATTTAGTAAGCAATCTTTATATAAAACGCTATAAAACTCTAATGGGATACTGCCCGTTTGATTATGCGAGCGAACAAAAATTGCCGCGTATTTTCCTTCAGAAGTTGACGTCAGCTAATTTTGTTTAATATCCTTAAGTGGTGAGCTTCCTACACACCAGTTGCTTCGCCCGACCAATTAGTTAATGCAAACAAGCCAATGTTTATATTACACTACAAGCTGCTATAAAACTATGTTTATCCATTTCACAACACTCTAAATGATTATTTGCGTATTCTTTTGTACTTTACTAGCCGGTCCGGCAAACTTGGTTCCGCCCTCAAATTAATTGCTGGATGGGTTACACTCAATTCCCTTCGTTGGAGCACCTTGAGATATACGACATTTTTCGTTTTGTTGTAGAACTCTTTGTAGTTTCTGACATTTCAGAGATATCGTCGCATACCAAAAATACATGATGGAACGCTTTTCTTGATTTTTTGAGTGAATTTTTTATATTTTATATTAGTTATTCCGTCCCGAAGGTCGGAGACAAATCAGAGATCAATAAATCTGCGCCCTTCTTGAGTTATAAATGGTGGAACTAACACGACTTTGTTTATTATCTACACGTGAAGTAATTATTATTGAACCTCTGCCGATTTTGCTAATCAGATCGCCACGATGAAACCTTTTGTAATCTACTCCTTGTCTCTCTCCTACTGGGGCTGCACAAAACATTTACACCTACGTCGTTAGGCTTTCTCTTCGGCGACCACTCCAGCCTGCAGCGTCTCCGGTACCATCTGTGCTAAAATTCGCGTATTAGGATAAATTTTGCCTCCGTAGCAACTCCATACGTAAAGTATATTGAATATAAGGGTGGGCTTACAAGTTTTGCCGTATAATTTGGTTTTAGTTTTTGTTGCAATGGACATTCCCATAGAACATGGTGACAAGACGAGATGAGGAAGACGAATTAGAAACGGGGTAAGACATGCGACACACCACTAATCACACGAAACACGTGTTATAAATGTGTTTCGTCTGTATTTCACGTCAATATTCTGCGAGGTCGTGTTACCTTCCCGTTTGAGTTAACCATTTCGTCAAATATATCTGCTATTACTCTACTATTGTTAAAGATTGAAATGTTTAATACCTAAAGCTCACGTCCACATTATTCAAAGTAAATTGCCTAGAAAAGTCTACCTTCACAGACGTTCTTTGACCAGTCGCTGTTAGGTGATCGGCAGTTTCAATACAAAATTGACATTCGAAACACACGGCCTGCTCAAGCTGTTCGTTTGGAGAGCTAAATTGCAATTGGCCCGCGGTTAAGTTTTGTCGTGCTACCACCGGCAGCAAAGAGCTGCTCGACCCGCCGTACACGGACCGCTTGAAGCGGGTCGCTCTGATTGCTTGCGCAATAGTACAAGAAGTTTTTGTTCGTCGGTATCCATGTTGCAACTAAATGAATATGAGCAGTCGAGCACAAATACACACCAACCGCACAGCTACCGTTTGGGACAGTCGGGTTGAAGTCGACTCCAAATCGATTCTCTAGCAGTACGTCTATGGAGGCCCTGAGGTTCCATCCCTTTACACCTTCGTAGTAGTGTTCGGGATGCAGGGCGAAAGTAGACAAATAACTAAATAAGCAGCAAGACCTTCGATTAATTATGCAATTCTTAGGTACATCTGTCATGGGTGTTATATCATTTAACATCAAGAGAACATTCTGCTTCTCTACATACTTATTAATATCAATCTTAAAATAAACTAAAATGAAAAAAGTCACTGTGAAAACAACTTTAATAACGGGCTAACTTAACTGTAACACATAAAAAGAAAATTACACCATTTTGTCTTCGTTCCTTTTTTAATTTTACGCAGTCTTAATTTTTAGCCACATCCATACAGAGTATTTTATAGAAGACATGTTACTTGTTACTAAGGAATGTTGCCGTTAACACATTTTAAAAACCAACAATACTTACCAATTTCTACCGTATTATTCACAGTACTATAAAAAAAAATAACATTTATTCATATTAGTCATAACATTTCGTGTGCTTTCTTACACATTTAACAATTTTTAATTACAAATTATACATTTACACTAACATATTACGTATTTATATGTGTAAATTGAAATAACTTTATGTTCCCTATAACAGTTCGTTTTGACAAAAACAAAGATGGCATAGCAGTATAAGCGACAGTTGAACTCTACTTCTCTATGGTAAATCTCACTTAAAATACGAAGCTCCTATAATTTATTAGAATTAATGGCAATGTAATTTTTGAAATAGAAAATAGTGATTCGTATATTTTTAGACACAAAGCGATCAATTAGGAAAATTTGTACGACATAAATCAAAAAGCCTAAAAACAACTTTAATATTATAAGCTCCTTTTTTATTGGCATTTAATACATTTAATAATTTAGTAACGAAACTTTTTATAAACCGCATAGTTGTAAATATTACCATCGGAATTACAATCAACATTCTTAATAAAATACTACATTTCACAACAGCGCGTCATACAAAATGTCTGATGTACAAATATATAAAAAGTGCATAAAATGTTCCAAAAATGTGTATCCACAATCCATTGTTCCGTTCGCTAATATCTACATACAATATAATATTTGTATATTTAATAAATAAAAGCGCAAATGAATTACAAGTTTCCTACTAACATTTTTTGCAATAGCAAAACAGCATTTGGTCACTCCCGTAATGGTATATTTTCCAAAAGCCTTGCAACAAATACAGGAATCAACATTTTTTTTTGTATTGTCATGTCACTGACCGATTGTTAACTTCGTTAGTTTAGAATCGAACAAGGCTTTTACAAACTGGCAGCAAATTGTGAACTAAACGAATCATTCAAAATTTAACGTCATTTCTCGACAGTTTATAAGCTGTCAATGTCAAATCGTCACATCGTGAGCTGATATTTTACTTGCGTTATTACGTTAAAGTTTAAGTTAGAATGAAAGATAATGGATACGGATCGTCAGGTAAGTTATGACAGTTATATAAAAAACAACATCTTAAAAAGAAGTTAACTGAACAAAAAAATAAGTTTGTTGCATTTGAAATGATACCTCAAATAGTCAATGATTCACAATTTGCTGACAGCATGCCTGGTCCGATTATAAACTGATGAAGTTCTCAATGAGTAGGTGACATACACATCTATATCTTACACAATTACGTACTCATTTGAGTATGATTTAAGCTCTAATTTCAATAATTTATGTTAACATGTTTTTCTTTAAAAAAATGTTGCAAGCAAGTAAACATAATAGAGGCGACACTGAATATATTTTTTTTAACAAAATTTTCGTATTTTAATTAATTTCATCAATTAAATAAAAGAAAACGAAGTCAATTATTTTACTTCAACTGCTTGCATCTATGTACCCTTTTGGTCACAATATCTCTTTGTAGTACCCTTTTTCCAGACTACAACAAACGAATTTCAGTATTTCTAACATTAATACAAATAAATATTGACGGTTTTGTTAGTTTTTCGGGTATTTGGTATTTCCAACATTTTGTGACAACAAAGAATGATTTGTAGATATTTCAATAAAATACGTCGTTTATAAACGTTTTATTCTATTTTTTTATTTTAAAAACAATTAATTTCAGTTAAAAGTTATTCAAAAGTGCTTAATTAACACTTGCAATAAGTGATCATACTTAATTAATATCAGATCAGGGACAAGTTAGTAGAGGGGCGAGTCAACTGGCGCCCTTGACACAATCCAATGGCACGCGATGTTAATGCTTATTGTAAACTCACGATTATTATTGTTGCCATGTTTAGTGATAATAAAAAAAAACACTCTTAAGGTCACAACCATTTGGTTTGAACCTAATAACTCGACAAGTTCAAAATTTTAATGAATTGTTCTCGTTGTGTTACTACGTGTTATGTCTCAATTATACCAAATGGTAACATTTTATTTACATGGCAACTTTATGTACGTCATATCACAATGTCGTTACTTTCAAATCTTTTCTTCGACTTCTCAACCAGGTCAGCAATGTACGTTAATATGAAATAATACGTCAAAACAAATCATTTAGGAACATTATTATACAATGCAAGTCTTATTTCAAACTATTAACTAACCTTATATACGGTAACTTTGTTCTATAACGTAACAAAAGCACAAACAGATCACACTCAGTTCACGGCATCACTAATTTGCTGCTATATTTCGTCAGAGTCTGATCGTATCGAATCGTAATTCGATGTTTTGCTTCTGAGCATTCTTAGGAACGAACCGACGGCGAATATTGTTCTCCTGTGCCTATGAAATATACCCTGATACAATGCTTCCCTGAGCGCTTTCCTGTCGTCCGTTATGGACGGCTGCGTACTTAAAGTGATGTCGGAATGCGCACCGATCGCTTTCTGATGCCTCAATCCGCCATGTTTCTTTTCCAAAGATTTCTGATTCGGTAAACTCATCGTCGACTCTATTGATGAATTTTTCGTCTTTCTCAAATTTAATATTTTCTTACTCGAGGACTGCGTCTCCGATGCAGAGCGGATGGGAGCCAGTTTAGACCGGTGCAGTGGGTTGTTCGAGCTGTCCGGTTGCACCACTATATCAACTGACTTCTGACTTACTGCGCTCGATCGAGTCAAGATCCTTTGCGAAGTCGTGGCTTCGATTTTCGGCATTCGCTCCTCCTTAGGCATCGCCTGTTCAGTTTCTATTGCGATCATTTTAACTTTTGGAACCAACACTTATACAAAGGTTTTTAGAAGTGGTTATTACACCGGCAGCGACTTATATCGGCGGGCGGGCTTCGTCGATGCTCTCAATAGATGGCACGGAGAGGTGGATGACGACATCCGTATTGTCTGGCGTATCGCTCTTGACACGCCCCTCGCAACAATTGCTAAAGGTTATCGTGGGAACTTTAGCATCATAACACAGTTGGATAGAATCCAAGTTTTCAGCTAGACGATCGACATTCGTACTGCGCTCGTTCGTTGGCTGGTCATCGAGATTCGAGCTCATGCTCGTTGCGAGCCATTCCTTCTCCTCGTTTCCGCCGCACTCCGCCTCCGGCGAGGGGTCTCGATCGTCGCGGCCGGTCGGGGAAATCCCTTCTGTGTTAATGTGCAGCCCGATGAGATCGGCCAAATTGACGTTAAAGTTTTTATTTCGGGTAGCGATTTCCGTCGCCTTTATCTCTTCGTCTATTAGGCTGTCGGTAATAGTAGCGATTTCCTTTCGTAAAACCTGATCGTCCTCGTAAAATTCGGACAGGTCGTGAAGGTTCTCATACCAGTTGTTCTGCAATACACTAGGCGTAGGACGTTGTTTCAGATCAGCGGCCGTTTCTTGTCGGTAGTGTTCGACGAGCGGTCGTACCGACTCCTCGTGCTGGCCGAACAGTCGGTGGTAAGCCTCGCTGACCGCGTGCAGCGAGTAGGTGGAGCGCGGGCGCGGCAGCAGCGAGGCGGAGGGGGTGTGCGCGGCGACGCTGCTTCGCCACACGTGGCCGCGCGCCCGTTCCCACAGCACTGCGTTAGTATTGAGAATCCTTTCAAAGTCCGTCACTTGCTCGGCTTCACTTATCTGCACCAGCAGTTTGTTCTCCGTCTCTTTTCCGCCGACTGTGTGACACAGTCTCTTGTTCTCGCCGACCTGTTTGGGATTAAAAGATTTCGTTTTAATATCGTAGTGTTCATGAGCTTCTGTACGTTTGGAGGTTGAACGATTTGGGTCGTAACGCATCGGTATAGTAATGTTTTGAACAGAAACTGCTAACGGGATTTTTTCGATCTTTTTCCTTTTTTGGGGTTTGACGATGATGTCGCACGGTTTTGTGATTCGTTTCTTATCGGAGAGGGGACGGCGATGTTGCACGAATTGTTTGTCGGGGAACCGCGAGCGATTCGAGTCGGCACTTCGGACCGACCGGACATATTGGCAGCGCGGTCTTTCAGCTAGGCTGACGCTTTTGGCCCTTAGAGGTACGTCCGGTCGGTGGTGCTGGGGCGCCTCAGCCAGTTTTGCAGAGGTCGGCGCGGTACGGGGAGAGCACGAGCGCCGAGCGGCTGCGGTCTCGAATGACTGACTGATCCATGCACCGCGTACTTCATTCGTGAATTGTATACAGTGAGCGGAAAAAGTAATTTATCGTCGTGGCGTGTCGGGGGCAATCGATTCTGTCGGAGCGGTTGCCCAAAATAAAAGATGCGCATAAAATTCGCCAAACGTTCGATGCACGGCAACCGCCCCACATCTTTTTACGACGTTACAAGGTAAATTAGATTGATTCTCTTTGGGATTGGCATTTGACTTTCTTTGTCTTTTTACAAACGAATCACTGTTTGATTTCACCGCGAAAGATTTTATCGTTAACTTGAATCGAATTATAAGGTAGTAGGTCGCAATTTTGAGTGAACAATTTACTTGATTTCCTTCGCAAAGCACACGAAGGCACGCTAACCGCAGTTCTATCCACTGTCATTATTTTGAGATTTTGTAACATCAGAGATCTATTATTTATTGAGACTATAAATTTATCATAACTCAAGGTTACTATGACAAAATATTTAAGAAAAAACATATTGAAAAAAGCATTTCATTTGCAGAGCAGTGTTGATATGCGTTTGACTTGCACGGGTTGATTTGGTAAAAGCTAAAGGAATCGCATCGTACAAATTCTCTATCCCTATTCACGTCCCTTTTCTCTTCTACGAAGATACTGTCAACTCATCCATATCCAAATCCTTGGCTTCTTAAACTATACTGGCATAGTAAGTATACAAGAATAGTAGATTATACTCTTGACGGTGATTCTTATCATAAAATCACATTTAGACATTTATAAAAAGTGTTGAAGCATAAACTTTTGAGTTTTTGTTAATCACTAATGTAATAATTTATTATCCACATAGCATCATTTTATAATTTGTAACTAAAGGACCATTCAAACATCATGTTTCAATTCGTGTCAAAAGGTATTTTGGCATAGCCCAAAATTAATGATAGGTAATGAATTCATCAATTCAGTGTCATAAAAAAGAATAATGCCTTTATCAAACAGTTCGTCTTAAGTATGGTATTTAATATACATTCTATAAAGTCATTTTTTTTGAGTTTTGAAAAAAACTTGATTACGCGAAATCGTCAAAATTATTACCAATAATTCTGTACTCTATCTCATCAGACCACTGTCGCATTCTTGGCGACCAGCCAGTGGCATAATATGCTGGCCGCGGATGCTGCGGTCTCTACACTTTGCAAACTTTATCGCGTCAATTCTCAATATCCACTTTCACACATCTTTCTACGGTGGTATTTACATATTTACAGTGTCGAACTTTGTATCTAATTTATGGGCTGGATACTTAATTGCTTTTATGGGTCTTATTTTTTTATTTTATATCTCTAATTTCAAAGGGTTAGAGGAAAAGGAAGAAACGCATAATGTAGATTTTTGCGTTTGATCTTATATGTATTCAACATGAGAAATGGTTAGTTATTGCCATTTATATAACTCATTTGCTCCCAACAGATTTGAGCGTTTGATATTACTATTATAAAGAAGAAAAATTTCTTCGTTTGTAGCGAATAACTCCGATACTAACCAGGTTTATTAATTGATTCTCGTTTATAACAGTGGTAGAACCCGCAACAACAACATCTGTTGCACGAATGGGCCGGCTCGACCGGTGAAATACCACGACCTCACAG
>DWTW01000987.1:0-13896 GCA_018246275.1 Papilio slateri | reverse complement strand
ATATAATAGTGATCTATCGACTTGTAAAGATGTTTTTTTATTTTTATGAAATAACTTTGAAAAAGCGTAAAAAATCGTGACAAATTTTAACGTGTGAAACCTGTGTAAGTGAACGAAAGTGAACTTGATAAAATTTTATTCTAATTATTTTTTGCCAAATAATTTATTGTGTGCTTTTTTAGTTTTTACTTTGTTAAAACTTACCCAAAGGAGGCTCAAACCCCCTCCAAACAATCCTGGATCCTGCACTGATAGATTACAAGCCTATTTTAAGCTGGACATGATTTTTCGAAATGGTTTTTTTTGCATAACAATTCAAACAATTTGTTGGGAATTGAATCACCACCGTCACATTATACGTCAAACAATTAGCTACTGAACTTCGATTGTAAATCCACTTGTACAAAAAACGATTGATAAAATAAACACACTTGATCTTAAAATGCCACAAACTACCTGTTGTTCTACCACACACTTGTATTTCATCTCTCATATGTACCAAGTCTTAACACTTTTCGATAGTAATTAAAGTCTGATTCACTAGCCAGACAATTTTCATGTGACGGGCCCTATGATTACCTGTTATCCTTACTCTAGGCGTGGTCTCGAATTAGAATCGCCATACAATATTAAGTATTACTTTAAGTATTGGTGACATAGTATCTAAAGAAGTATTATTTAGAATACTGAAGTATGTTTAGAAAGCCTTAATGGAAATGTAAATTTGTATTATTGCATAGACCATGAGCTGTACCAATTAAATCAATTGATGCATTTCATGATCTGCGTTTTTAATTGTTTATAATTTTTTTCTTTGGATAAACTGAATTCAATGAACGAAATATATCTCATCTGAGATATAAATATCATAAAGAATTAAAAACTCAAACTACAATATATATGTATGTACATGTTACACTGGCATGAAAATATATATGTAATATAATATATAATACAGATAAGCGTACAAAATTGACCTAGGATGTTACAAACAAAGAAAGATCTGAGAACTTTTACATGTTGCCATTGGAACATAAAATGTAATATGAAATGACTTGATGTAAGTTATAGTCCACCAAGTTTAGGTTTATGTAGGAGGTATAAACAATATATTTATTAATTTAAATCAGAGAAAGTATAAGCATATTCTAGTATGGAAATTGTCAGAGTACAAGTAGTAATGTTTGAACGACCAAGGTTATTGGGAAAAAAGATTCTTCACTAATCACTGAAGATAAAAATTTTATTTGCACTAGTCACAAATGATCTGTCTGCTGTGAACATTTGCTAGGAGCAGTAATAACAGTATACATTAAATGCAATTCCAGAACTAAGCATGCATTTTACAAGTAAGCAGGACATGGAGATAATTCCAGAAAGCCCAATTGTACAAAAAGATCATATTATATTGTTGTTATTGGTTATTCCAAATCCATTTGACTTAGGTTTGTCAAAAAGATATTCTTTCTTAACACTTCTAATGATCTGCAACTCAAAATTAGGGAACCTTCACTCAATTGCTTTACTTGTTCTATATAATATAATTGTGCACCGTGGGTATAAATTTACCAATCAGAAAAAGATTCCAAATTGCTAGAGAAAATAATACTTAAAAATGAGTACTTACCAGGCGTGAGATCTAATTTATCTATATGGTCGCCGAGCATCGAGGCCCAGCTTTGAAGTTGATCTAGTACACCCCAAGGTGTTGTCATGGCTACTGTGAATATAACCAGGGTATGTGGGAATGTTTCTTCATTGAGTGCAAACTTGAGCAGGTTTGTGTGTCCTGGATCGCCATCCAGCACCCATACACTGAGCCTTGTGTGGTCTAAAACAAGTAAAGGTAACTTAATATCATTCAAATGTCTTGACATTTAACACTGGTAGATTCAAAAGCTGCCGTTGTGTAAATGTGTTGGTTTGACTGGGAAGAAATCTCATGGAAAAAGTGTGTGAAGGGAGGAGATATTTATACTTCTGCTTTTCAGCTGAAGGGACGCAGTGTCCCCATCCCTTCCCTGTTCTACAACAAGACTGACAATGGATGGATTAGTGACTAGTAGTGGCCACTTACATCAGATGAACCATTTGTGTTTACCTCCACATAGCATAATAAAATCAACTGCATGGTATTTTACAATAATAACTTATATCTTTTACAATGTTACAAACAATACTATCAATAGTGATATAGAAATATTGAATTTGTCTTACATTACACAATTATATGTAATAGTTAGACTGATTTATGAATCGATATAGTTGCAGCTCTGGCTGAGGTTCCAGCTATAAGTGGAATATGTTATGTTAAATTACTCTGTAAGCTTCGGCTCGGCCATCTTACTCAAATTTTAAAATGTGAAAGATACACAATGGCATGGCAGATTTTTTTATTTTTAAAATTATGACCGATATCCCTATGACCAATAGTTGAATACTTTACTTGTTGTTATTTAAGGGTACTGCTTTGGCCCTAAACAAATCAGGTACTTAAAAGTGCACTGTTACCTCAGCATTAGATAGCTTTGTGACTAAGCATTTTAAAAACTGATAGGTGACAATTTTTTAAGATATTAATGGACAAAAAGTTACCAAACACAGATAGTATATTTTTTATTTTGCCATAAAAGTAGCAATATGGATTTTAATAATAATAATTCTCATACATGTATTACTCATTGATACTCACTCTTGTACACTCTTGTAATCAGAAATCAATATCATTATAGTGGGAAAACAAGCTCCACAAATTTATGCAAGCTTAGTCTTCTTCAAGTAAAATCTTAGCAATGCCTTTTGTTGCTTATCAGAATATATTTACAACTATATTTCAGCCCCGTTTCATAAGACTTTGGTACCAATATCAATACAATTGTCTATGTTCTTCTAGCATATTTAAAAAGTGTAAAAAACAATAATATTGCAATAGTAATAAGAAAATTTAATTTTCTAATAAGAATAGTATTTGACATTAAATAACAAAAAGCACTTACCATCCCGATATTCATCTCTTACATCTATATATGCGTATTCCAGAGCTGACCCTTTCTTGGGGTCTTCCACTCCTTGTAACTTGGCTATGAGTGTGGTTTTCCCAGTTTCGTTATCACCCAAAACTAGCACATTCTTATTTGAAGGTAGTTTAGTGTTACCCTGATTTTGAACTTCTTCTAAAATCGCAGACCTGGAAGAGACATTCACCGTAATTACATTGCATACTACGTATTACCTCATTCTCAATGAGTGGTCCGTATGTTTATATATGGAATGGAATGTTGCTGTGAAAACTCTACGGTTTTTTAATACACAAAAGGTGTTCGCCGCAGCTAGGTCATATAGTTCTCAGGTAAGAATCTTGACATCACGTAGGTGTGACACATTGGATACCCTACATGGATGCTGTACGTTACTCGTAAAATAACAATTACTATTACCATAAATTGTCCTTCCCATCACCGTTTTCTTTCTTTCTGGATTTAAGCCCATTAGCCTGGCCGTGTGTCTCCATTCTTCAGGAATTTTAGAAGATAACAACGGCACTAAGGGCTTTTCTTTCGTTTTCGTTTCGGCTGTTCATACGTCACTCTCGCCACAGACAGACAGAATAAAGATAATAGACTAAAATGGTCTTCAACCTTAGTATTGCTATATAGTAATTTCATAAAATTGGTTATAAATTATTTTGCGATAAATGGCGATTGCTATCTTTATAGTCTCTGTATATTCTATCCTTTAAATAATAATAGGACAAAAGTATAATATAAGTTATGTTCTTCGAATCCTCTATAAATTCTTCTTCTTCTTCTTTTAGGTAAAAGTGGTCCCCATCGTTTTTTTTTTCGATGATTTCGCCAACGTCAAGGTTAAGATAATAGAAAATGTAAGTTAACAAATTAAATAGCAAGTGACAAATTAGATAGACGGAGTCCAGTATACTTTGACAAATGACCGGGAGCTGATGATGTCAGTTGAAACACTGAAAAAGGACAACACAATTGTTAGTCATCTAAATACAGAATAAAATATCAAGGACACGAGGAATTAAATTTTAATATTATTAGTAGTTAAAAACTTAAACAGAACCCTCACCAAGGGTGTGTGAACCAGAGTTAGCAAGAATGGGATATTAATGGGTTAAAAAATACCTAGATATTGGTAGAGAGTATATCATATAAATGAACTTTGAGTTTTGGGCAATTGAAAAATATATGTTCTAAGGTGCCCTCGTCCAACCGCACTCACACAGGGAATGATCACCTCTATAAATTGTTGTGTTAGCTTATGGTCTCTGTCATTCTAAACAAAGTGTCACATATGTCAGTTGGACAGTGTAGACAAAAAGTTAATTGTCAACATTGACTGACAAAGAATTGAGTAGAAATAGAAAATATAAAAAAAAAAAAATTGTAGGAGAACTTAAACCGCGACTTAATTCATTTCTATCATAATTTGTTGTAATTTATTGTTTCTCGTCGCACCTTACAATGTCACGAAAACCAAATAGCGGAAAAAAGAGCAACTTGTCCCAAGTGAGTCATTGTTTGTTTTGTCTTAGAAAGTTCACTTGATTTATAAAAAAATAGATATAATATGACAATATATATGTTAGAATTTTTGAGAATATTATTCTGAGAATCATGTATTTTTAGAAGTTTAATAATGAATTAAAAAATTACTGTGTTGTGAAGTAACATCAACTTTATAGGAAAGAATTTGAGGACTCGTCTAATTATATTTTATTCTTTATTATATAACATTCATCATTAATATAACAGAAAGAGTATATTTAAAGTTATTCAAAACATTAAATAATGTCCAAAAATCTTTACTAATTTATTATTGTTTTAGTTTGGTCTACTAGATATACCAGATTTTGATGATGGAGATGAACCTCTTGATCTATCCGACGATGACATAGATCTGGAAGCTGAGTTAGCTGCAATCAGTGGTGGTGGAGGGGCTCGTCAAAGGCCTAAGAAACAGGCACCACTACCAGCGGCCAATTTAGATGCAATGATAGCTGCAAGCCTAAAGGATATTCCATCTGATGATGAAGGGTCAGGTATGATGCCGCTTCAGTGTTGTCTTAGTTATGTTGCTGTTTTTGTTTTTTTAAACAAGATTATTTGTAATGTAACACAATTGCCTGCAATTTTAATTATATATTAATGTTCACTTTTTCACAATTTCATAACTATTTTTCACATTTAAATAATTTAATATAATCTTTTTTATACCAAACCCATTATGAACAATTATAAATATTTCAAACAATTCCAAGAAATAAATGCTACTTAAAATGAATAATTTCTGTTGGTAACTGCCTCAACTCTGATTTCCTCAATTCATTACAAAGAAGGAAATCCTCATTTGTGTAAGGTCATATTAGTTATCTAAGAATATCATTCTTCTGTGGTTATCATGTATAGGGCCCTTCAAACAAGAAGTAAACAAATAGTTTCTACATCTATTTCTACCTGAGACCGACCATTTCTATCTACAGCCTGAGAATTTATGTGAACAAAGGTACATTGTTTTCAAACAATTAGGACTAGAACTTGCTTATAATTGCTAGCCTGGGATATTACAAATATATAAATTCTCACAATCTTTTAAACTGATGTGGTTAGACAGTAATAGCAATTCCTACTGGTTTTCAATGTTACAATGTGGAACATGGGTGATGACTCATAGGGATACCTTCGAGATGTGGTTAGAGAAAATTAACTGGACAGAGCAATATAACAAATGAAGATGTCTCAGGCAGATTGAAAATAAAAAGGAAATTATTGGAAACCACTTATTTGTCTTGTTTATTTTAGTTGTGCTTATATAAGTTATGAAATTGACAACAAAAAAACTAGCCGATGCATCTTTATGAATATGTTTTGTATAACATATTGTATCAACATATGTGACCTCTACACACACATTATTCCTTTGTCGTATAAGGTATATAGATCGAAACATTATTTCCAGGTGACGATGATGACCCTGACCTTCTTAGTGAGCTGAAGGAGCTAACTATAGAGGATGACGAGGTGCCGCCTCCTCCACCCCGCGCGTCCCGTCCCGCACCCCCACCGCCTGCGAGCACAGACAGTAGCGTCATCAGCATGCTGCAGGACAGAATCACAAATTACAGTGCGGCTGAGAAACATGCAAAGGAGAGCGGAGAGAGTAGTCGAGCGAGAAGGTATTGTTTGTTTGTTATAAATAAATAAAAAACTGTCTCAATATATAATTACTCTGGCATAAGTATGACAGCCATTCACCAGATACAATAATAGAATCAAGGACTCATAGTCAGCATCTATATATCATAAACAAGTAAAGGCATGTGTATCATCATTGTTAAATTGTACGTTGTTGTTACGTTTCATTTGATACGTCAAATTGTAAATGTTACTTCAGTTCACAATTTTCCGTCAGTTTATAATATCGCTAGAGAGATTATAAAGTTACATTGTTTACAATCATGCAGTGACATATACACCAGTGGAACAAATATAACCTGCTATGTTGAAATGAAAATTAACCCTTATTTTTACCATCCACAGATTCGGGCGTGGTTTGAAGACACTTAATGATCTACTCAAACAAGCAAAAGCGGGAAGACCTATCAAAAACGAGGACATACCACCACCGGTCACTCTCGGAAAGCCAGCCGGTGAACAGACTGCCATAACACCTATGGAACCCATTCCCAGTGCTCCGCCCTTGTCTCCGTCAGCCCCAGAACCAAAGGTCGTAGCTGAGGAGCCACCTGTACCCCCGGAACCCACAGAACCTCCACCGCCACCGCCCAGGATTGAGTCAAAAGGGATCAGTCCGGAAAGACAAGAAGGGTTGCAGATCATTTTGAGTGAGCAGACACAATATTTTAAAGCATATATGAAATAACTCACAGTTAGACCTTACTGTAGCAGACCCAACAACGATGAGGAGCGATTGTGATCGCTTCTGATTGGTCGGCAACAGTTGCAGCTTTGATCACATTACAATATGTCATCCATCTAGTAATGTGTTTATTGGAACACCAATCAAATGCTGAGAGTTATGGATTGTTAAGTTTCTTAGTTTTTTTTAATAGGAGAATGTGGCAAAGGAGCAATCGGTTCACCTGATAACCGAGTAACCGCTATCCATAGGCGTCCACAACAACCTTTTTGTAACTTGACAGGACAGAGGAAGGGGTGGACAAGAAAAAGGGTATTTCTTTTACATATTCATACCCTCCCCATCCGATCCTCTTACCCTTCCCATCTAATCTTTATTAGGAAAGAATGGAAAGGCGAACAGAACTGAAATAAGGCCTCCAGCACCTCACTCACCAAATGAAATGCAGAAGCATACTTCTACTTTTCGCCTGCCTTCTGTGAGGTTGTGGTATTACATTGGTTGTGGCTGGCACTGGCCCATTTGTGCAATAGATGTGCTTGCTGCGGGCTCTACCACTGTTAAAAGATTTCTTAAATTGACATTGTTTTATCATATTTTCTAATTACACCATTAGATAATTTGACGTACACTGTATAGTTTTGTTTTGTTTGTTTGTTTTCTCCTTGATCTTGACACTCGCTGAAACATTCGTGTACCAAACCAATATATTTTGTAGATTCTTTAGTGATCTTTTGTAAGGTAATAAGCATCATATGACATCAAATACATTGACCATATTATAAATCCAGAACGCAAAGAGGAGTTTAAAGCAGCGGCCCTATCATGCAAGCACTCCGGCGACAAGGCTCTAGCGCTGGAACATTTGAAGGTGGTGAAACAGTTCGACCTGGTGGTGGAAGCTTACAACGCCGGGCAAGAGATGGACCTCAGCGAGCTGCCCACGCCCGAAGCGATTGCCGCCAGCTTCAAGTCCCAGCAGAGAGGCGAAGAGAGCGTCCAAAATTCCACTGGTGGGGAATGATTTCATTATTAAAAAATTATTAATGAGAGATTTATGAATGAATAAAACTATTTTATTAATTAATTGAATTATTTATAACAGCTAGAAGTACACAAGTATGGCAATCAGAAGAGTTTTCTTCTCTAGTTGACCGTTTAAGGTTTTAACCTTGTAGAATACCCTCTACATTAATATCACAAATTTCGCAGCTCTTCAATAATATTAGTTTATTACAATAGAACAAACATTATATTACCTAACGAACATAATTTGATTACAGAAACTGCTCCCCCCGAGCCGGCGCCTGAACCTGCCGCCTTGGTAACAGCTTCAACACTCGCGGAGGCCTTGAAGCAAAGACTTGCTGCATTCCAGGTACTATATCTTAAAATGTCTACAAAATATGTTTATGAAAAATGTGCACGGTGCTTATTGTAGGTGCCAGAAAAATCTAGCAACGAACGAATGAATGAATAGGAATTTAAATTTGAATCAATGGTTTCATTGGAATGGAATCATTTGCTCTTAATGTCACAATGAAGTACGCAACGTACGTACACGTATGTTTTCAGAGCTCGAAAAGATTTGAATTTATTTTTGTGTTATATATCTTTCGTATTTGTAGGAACAAGAAGCAAAGGCGAAGGAGCAAGGCAACTCATCGAAAGCTCGTCGCATGGGTCGCATAGTGAAGCAGTACCAGGACGCGGTGCGGCTGCACGCGGCCGGCCGCCCTGTGCCCGTGGACGAGCTGCCCACGCCCAGCGGGTTTGCCCCACTGCCCTCGGGACAGGTGAGTCCCTTTGCCCGCACCCGACAGCTACGCCCCGCTGACCTCAGCACAGGCCTGCGTATTAAGCAAATACTTCAGAAACCTTTTTAACAATGTTGCTCACCGAGTTTGATATGGTGTATACGAGAATTTAGACTTTAGTAACAGCGATGAGAGCTCGCCGTGCAACAATATTCCTGTTAATTACAGGGCAGTGGCACCGCATCTCCGGCGAAGCCCGCACCATCCGCTCCCTCCCCCGCGGCATCGCGCCCCGATCCCCGCGTAGCGCCCGGCCCCGCCCCCGTGGCCCCTGCAGCGCCCTCCCGCCACGACCGCCAGCTGGCGCTGCTGCTGCACAAGCAGAAGGAGTTCAAGGACGCCGCGCTCAACGCTAAGAGGACCGGTAAATAAATTAAAAATCTTTTGTATATATTGCATATTTTATGGAAGAAATGACAAACGAACATGTTTCTTCTGATGTTTAAGGTACCAATAGACCTCTATAACAATCAGATGTTGCACATACTTTTCCAGTCTTAACGTAGGACAGGGTAGCAAATAATTGTGTTTTGGAAAAGCAAAGAAATACTTTTACATATATTACAGGCAACATCGCACAGGCGAAAGAGTATTTGCGTGCGGCGAAGGGCTTCGACTCGCTGATAGAGGCGGCTCGCGGCGGCCTCGTGGTCGACCTCAAGTCCCTGCCCCTGGCGCCGCAGGACAAGAAGCGAATCGAACAAACGTAAGTGTACATTTATAACAACTAGATATATACATACTACAACTACCTATATAATAGGAAAATTTGTTTGTATTGCATATTATTGTTTGTGTGGATATTTAAGTTTAAAGAAGCGTCTATAGAAGATTGATAGATTGAAGATTGATATGTTTTATGGAAGAAGGTAGCAAACAAGCAAGCGGTCACCCAATGTTAAGTGACCGCTAGTCACTAGTGAAAATGAATTGCAGATACGATACCATTAACGGACAGAGGAGAAGATAGAAGGAAAAAGAATTTTCTTTCCTATCTTTATTAGGAAAGCATGGGAAAAGGAAGAGGACTGTAATTGGGTCTCCGGCATCTCACTTATCTGACGAAACGCAGAATAGTTGTACTTAACGCCTGTCTTTTGCGAGGTCGTGGTATCTCACGGGTCGAGCCGGCCCATTCGTGCAACTAATGTTGTTTCGGGCTCTACCAATGTCAAACTGTCTGTGTGCGTAAAGTTCATTTCAGCATATTCAAAATATATCACCAAAATTCCAGATTCGATATAGTATCCAAAGAGGACTGCGAAGAGTTAGAGGAGCAAACCGCCGACATCGAGGGGATCGAGGGCGGGGATGTGCTGTCTCGCTTGCAGCGCCAGCTGACCGCGCAGCTGCAGCTCTGCCTGCGCCACAAGGAGCACTGCCGCGCGCTCGGGCACGTCGCCGATATGAACCGCTTCGAGCACCTCGCTACCAGCGTCAAGCAGGATTTAGATGTCGTCGTCGTGGCTAAGAGGTACACACACTATTTGTAATAATAATTATAGTTTAGTACTAAACGATTGAATATATGGATGTATCTACAAACGTACGTACGTACGCGTACGTATTTGTGTACGTATACGTGCACGCATCTACGGATACGTGCGCTGTAATTTGTATTATCTTTATGACAAGGTTAGAAAGTGTTATGAGAGATAACTGTTTGTTTGAAAAGGGTTTATTGTGATCATAAAGAAAGGTAACGTGTTTGGGCATTTTAAAAGGTTTGAAGAAATATTTATGCTACAAAGTGTAGCAACATTTTGGTCATACCACTAATTAAATATTTTTGTAATCACTGAATTAAATATTTTAGTAGACGTATTATTATTGGAAGATTTTAGAATAGCACGAGAAATAGAATCTACTGTTTTATGCAACATTCGTGCACGTCATGCACATCATTTTTCCATATCTGTAGGAGATTTACGTATTGTATGACGCCATGTTATTTTAAAATATAAATATAATAAATTCGTTGAATTTTCAGCTTAGGCCAGAACCCACCAAAGTTCCACTACGAGAACAAAGAGTTCTCGGTCGTGCAGTGCAATACGGACCTTAACGAGAACGACCTAGAGCTGACGATCGTGCGCGGCATCGCGTACAACGTGCCCAACCCTAAGGAAGTCGATACATACGTTAAATTCGATTTCCCTTACCCACAGGTAAGCAATATATTAGGGCTTTGAATTTTTTTGTTTTGTTTTTAGACACTGACATATAAAGGGTCTCGGCGGCCTTTAAAGGGTCCTTCTAACCAACTTAAGACTTCGGTGATCTCCCAATCCGGTCATAAAAACAAAATAACGGCCACAGCCGAGGCTCTTGATCGATCTGCTTCTGCGCTCCTCGACGTGGCGTAGTTGTAGATGCCTCTACAAGGCAAGCGGTGACAAGTCAGTCATAAAAAAAGTGATTGTGATGACAGTGGTTCTTCAATCTGGCGTCCCGATAGCCCCAAACCCTGGGTTATGAAGTGTCTAGAATCAGTTATCTAAGGAGCAATAAAAGCGAATGGCAGTTTTAGTCCCCCTACACTTCTCATATGCAGATTTATACTGTCGTAAAGTGAGGTGCAATCTTTCCAAAGCAAAAAGGATTTGGTTTATTGGTGCTTCGTGTATGGTCAGTGGTGGTAAGGACGGTATGTCATTCCAGGAGGCGCCGGTGTCCGACCGCACGGCGACCGTCAAGGACACCAACAGTCCGCAGTACGACGCGGTGTTCGCGCTGCCCATACAGCGCAACAACAGGCAATGCTTGCGTGTCTTCAAACGACACGCGATCAAATTCGAAGTGTACTCCAGAGGGTAGGTCTCTTAACAGATCGGAACATTTTATTGAATTAAAGAAATAGCTGGAAATCATTTACTCGCACGGAAGGTGACTTAGAAACAATGTATCCAGTGTTGCCATTGGAATGCATTGTTATTCCTAAGAATTTCTACTCTTGGGTAAATATAGGTTGCTTAGTAATGTCCACAAATATATTTATTTTAATTATAATTGTCTAGTTAATTTCGTAGCGCCATTTTTCAGACTTAGATCGAAAGTTGATTTCTTTCTCTTTACTATAATGGAAAATATTAACACACTTTTATTAATTTTATTTATTACGATGTCTTGCACTTTTTATGGGTTTTAATGTGATTTTTATCATCAAACATATTCACACGTAGAATGTTATGGGAATTAACAAACATTTCATAATATTTTACTTGTGTTTTCAATTCATTCATTTTTAGAGATTGTATTGATTGTATACCACGAGATTTATTGTATTTTTGTGGGTTGCAAATAAAATTTTGTTTTGAAATTGACCTTCAAACATGTACATAGCATATTAGTGTAATAAAATAATGAGTCGTAACATTAATATATTTCAAACCTTTCTTTCATTTTACTAAATGGGATTTCATAATCTTTCGTCGATTCCCTTGAAAATTGGTAACAAAATATTGAAAATGATTTCAAATTATGTTCCTGAACTTTAAGTGGAATTCATTTCATTATACCTTTGAATATTGCTTTTAATATTAATGTAAATGCTTGTATTCCAGTCACTGATCAACTTCTATACACATATCCAGTACTGACTATGTGTGTGAGGCTATTTGAACAGTAAGTGATCTGTGACGTAGAAGTCCCCTCCGTTCTCCTTTTCCCTCTCCATCCTCCGCTACTGTGCTGTGTATGCATGTTGCAAGTAGAGTGGTGTAGTTGAGTGGGGCTGGGGCGTGGGGTGTGCAGATGTGACGCGCTGTCGTGTTGCAGCGGCTGGTTCAGCCGGGACACGCTGCTGGCCACCGTCGCGGTCAAGCTGGCGCCGTTAGAGACGCAGGTCACATTGAACGAGGCTTATCCGGTGAGATATAATTTAATTCATTCGTTTGCTCATTCACTCATTCGTTCATTCATTTGTTTCGTTTATTTAGCGAATGATCGTTCATTTAATCGGAAGTAAATGAGTGAATGAGTTTTTCATTCGTCAGTTCTATTTTTCTTTCGTTTCATTCAAAAGCAGAGTCGCATACAAGCAAACATTAAAGGGGAAAATGGTCTTACTCACAGGAAGGAGTGGTTACATTTAAATTTTTTACAACTTTCTCCCCTTTTTCATTTGACAAGTGATAAAGATTATTACTATTGGACAAGCTGTCTTTTTATGTTAAGTAAACATTATTTTAACATCCGCGAACAACAATCAAAGGAGTGTTATGCACGTTATTAGTATTTTTGTTGTAAAGAATAGAAAGGGATGAAATGTGATTGGACCTCTGAACCACATTGACAGATGCAGCGGAGTGCACTAGATGAATTCCTAACATAAAATGTAATATATTTACCTGATGTATTTATTTTTATTGCACACCACAATAATAATAATAAACTATAATCAAATATAACAAAAAGGAGAACAGAAAACGGAAAAAATATGTACACTAATGAATCGAAAACGGTCTTATTGCCGAAACCAACCACTTCCAGACAACCATAGATAAAGATACAGAAGCTGTACTTCTGTAGAAAAAAATAGAATATAGAATATGTCAAGTATGTACTTAGTATAGTGATATTTTATTTCTATAAATTGTATTTATATAAATAAAATAACCTTAACTGCCTACTATAACTTTGCGTAGAATAGATATTTTTTATTTCGTGTTATTAACTATCGCCGTGGTAATGTTTAAGTTGATGGAGGGGCGGCGGGCGGCGGGCGGGTCGCTCGAGGTGAAGCTGCGCGTGCGCACGCCGCTGCTGCAGCAGCAGCTCGAGCGCAGCGCGCACCGCTGGCTCGTCGTCGACAGCTGACTCGCGATAACATTACCGTTGACTTGTACAGCTTGTGAAATTGTTATGCAAATTATTAATTTGTATAGAACAATGTATGTCACAAAATTTGTCAGCTTATAATCGGACTAGACATATTATAAATTGTCAACAAACTGTGAACTGATCGAATCATTGACGATTTGACGATTTGGCTCTTGACAGCTTAAACTGTCGAGAAATGACATGTCAAATTGTCAATGATTCTTTCAGTTGACAATTTATGAAATGCATAGTCCGATTATAAACTGACGAAGTTCACAGTCGATCGGACATATACAACAATGAACGTAGAATAGGGGAAGATCAGTGGACATGGCTTATTATTATATATATATAT